>VKKT01000315.1:88798-103943 GCA_008038995.1 Haliotis laevigata
AGCCTGCTGTATCTCACATTGGTCATCTGAGGTAGTTCAGCTTGGTGAGATACACTTCAGCCAGCTGTATCTCACATTGGTCATCTGAGGTAGTTCGGCTTGGTGAGATACACTCCAGCCTGCTGTATCTCACATTGGTCATCTAAGGTAGTTCAGCTTGGTGAGATACACTTCAGCCTGCTGTATCTCATATTGGTCATCTGAGGTAGTTCAGCTGGGTGAGATACACTCCAGCCTGCTGTATCTCTTGGGACAGGTGTTCTGTTGGGAGGTATTACAATTGAAACAGGCATTTCATGGGTGTCACTACCAACCTCCTTGGCAAGGGTGTTGCTGTCTACAGGTGTGAAGGCCTCCATTTTGACACTTAAGGTAAAAGTTCATAAACCTGTTCCAAGCACAGTACCGGTAGTTTGGATTTTTAAGCAAGGTAACTGTGTGTAGGGAAACCAGATCCTTATATTCCTGAGATTTGGCTTACAAGCAAATAATGTGAACAAAATCCAAGTTTGATGGGTTACCTCTTTAGATTGATCAGAAAAGTATTGACCAACATTCTGGAACTGTATCTGAGTAGCATATGTGCATAGATATCTGATGTGTTTCAACTAAATCCACATGGTTGGGGATTTTGTTGATCAGCCAGGTAACGGATGACCATGGGCCGTGCTAGATCCATGTGTTATCGGGAGAAGGAGAAGATCTTTGTTGATTGACACCATTATGTGTTAAGACGGTGACAGACTGACTGGCATGTTTGTGTTGACTGTAGATGTGTGTGTGGCACCGTTCGTCCCAGCTCCTTTCACGTGGACCATTCTGACTGTCGCGGAGCCATGCTGGAGGAGGTGTCCAATGAAACCAACATCATCAGCATGTTTGTGGAATAGACCCACAGCTATTATTAAATACTGATGCTCTTGCACGGATTTAGCTACCATTCAATACTAGTGTTTTCTACACAAATACCCCACAAGCTTGGCCACGGTGTATCCCACAGTACGCACAAACTGGTTGTTGGAAAGCTCAATTTTGCTTGGTGTTTTATTGTGAGGCTGCCCGGGGTCTGATTCTAAATCTCCCATGGTGGAGGGGTGGGATTGCGTCAGAGCTGTGGGCTGTTTCAGAGGAGCAGTTGAATCCCACTGACTGCAATGTGTAAATACAATTGATTAGGAAGACTCTTTTCATATCTCCTGGGAGGCTGGCTTTGTAAATATTAGCTCTCTCCACTAAAACAGATTTCATGATCTGTCCCAAGGGGTAGGGTTTTTGTCGGGGGAAGAGGCCCCACCAGCTTTAAGTAGCAAGAATATTATTCTGCATTCTTTGTTCCTGTCAGCGTGGTAATGCACATGCTCCAGAGTCTATACACATCTACGTGACCAAGGTGGACCCGGCACCAATTTGCATCATCCAAAGTTTTTTCACGTGTCGACAAGGGAGCATTTAGAACCGTTATTACAGTACCAGTTGTGAGAGTGGCATAATCGGTGGTAGAAGTAAACCTTGCATCGTGCCCGCCATTGATTTCTCTGCCCATCTCTTCAGAGCTCATGCTTGACTTACATCACAAATCACATTTAGATGCTGTAGATGGGCAATATGTTTGCCATAATTACACTTGTATAGGAGTCAATGGTGTGTGACACATTCGGAGGTGAACTCCCCTTGTGTTGCGAACAACACAGGCCTCTAAATGATCATTCTCCTGGTGCTTCTACTCGTTGAGCCAGCCTGCTTGATGCACACAGCGCCGTGTCGGGAGTTGAATGTGCCAATATGTGCCTCCCAGTTTGATGAATGTTTGATGTGGAACCAATGGTCACTGGACCAGTGTTTGCTCTGGAAATTATTCACTGACCTTGGTGTGATTGGCTACATCCAGTGACATACACATACGTTCAGGATTAGATCGTTGTCACATGGGGCACAGGTTTTGTTTGTACCCGTGGAGTTCTCAATTGCTGTTGACCCAACAAATTCAGTGATCATTAAACTTGCAGAAACACTGGACTTTGCCAATCAGATTGTCTACCTTCAGGGGACCATTATGTTTCCAATATTTGCCCTTTTGTCACACCGCTATATTCCTGCTGCCAGGATCAGGGTTAGAATAGGCCGTAACAGCCAGTTATAGTACATTGAGTGTTCATAACATCAACGGGGCGGTGGGGTAGCCTAGTGGTTAAAGCGTTGGCTCGTCACGTCGTGGACCCGTGTTCGAATCCCCATGGGATACAATGTGTGAAGCCCATTTCTGGTGTCCCCCGCCGTGATATTGCTGGAATATTGCTAAAACTGGCGTAAAAACAAACTCAGTCAGTCAGTCAGTCAGTCATGACATCAACCCCTGTTTTATGTCCAGACATAATTTTTGCAGACCCTGTCACACAGCCAGATTATTGCAGAGTGAGCTATTAACAAAACAAAATGTACTTCTTAAAAAAGCAGGAGACTTTTATGGCATAACAGAGATCGTATGTTTGATAAAAGTCCTAATAAACATTTTCCGGATTTTTTAATGTTGGCTTATTTCAATTAATGTTCTGGACCAACTTATCACTGGTTTGAACTGAGTAAACCAGATCTGATGCCACAGGTTGCAGCACGGAGTGTGCAGTGAGCTTCTCCATCAACTGTGAGGCAGGTGGACTGATACTCCATAATCTGCAGGAATGTAACTATCATTTCATGTATCCAAGTGATTTAAATAGACCCAACAGAAGTAGGCCCCTACCTTCAGATTTGAATAATTGGAAGCAGATACGACAGTTTCCTACATCGCAGATGTTGGACAAAATGTTTACGATTTATGATTGGGGAAGAAGTTCATGGAGATTCCTGGGTCCTGATTGATCAAGGGATAAGGGTAGAGATATTTATTGTTATGTAAACCCAATTAGAGTGTCAGAAGTCAATAACATGAAATAATTCATTAAACTTTGATGTCTGTTTCTTCAAAGAACCTATTATTCAAAATCGTCGTGTGATATGCTTGTCAGTTTAGTTCATGAGGAAATCGTGTTTTCTTTTCATAACTTAGATATACTCTTTAGAAATAATAATTAATAGGCATTACTTGACTTGCTTTGGTGTTGCATTTCATCCACGGTTTGAAATAATATTAACTCTCAATCAGTGATTGGAACCAGTGCAGCGAAAACCAGTTTGTCTAATATTGAAAACGGGTTGAAAGCTAATTATTTTGATGTTTTCTTATGTTATTACTATTTGGATTATATTAATTCTACCCCTATTTATTGAGATTGATTGTATGAGGTGAGAGTGCCCTTTCCAATCTGCTGGTCAGCCAACAGGATATGCCACGGACAGCCACCAGCATACCATTGTTGGTTCCTGTCCATGTTGCTAGTGGTAGAAGGATTGCTTGATGTGTATTTTGTTTGAAATGAGATTATTAAATGCTCGGAGACCCACTAGCTGGGAGATGCCTTTGATGTAGGCTGAGGCCCAGGTGATCAGGTAACCTTTTGATTTCAAGCCATAACCCTAGTTCGCCTTAATTGGAACGGTAATTTTGTAGAGTCATCTCGTAATCAAGTTACAGCGTCAATTAAGGATTATAACCCTAACGGAAAAGAGCACGATTCAATGCTAGCTTCCCGCTTTCTGGCCTCTGCTTTTGATCTCGCTTGAGATAGCCGTGCAATGTCTCTGTGATGTCATACGCAAATTACCCATATAGTTTGCATGCAGACAGCTTCCAAATGAAAGAAAAATTGCTCTCTTCTACAAATTAATTAGACAGTATTATTTCAACTTAGGCCATTTAGTGTGCACAAAAAGGCTTTCATGTACATTGTATTCATCATGATGGTATTTAAGTTTTGCGTTTGATGTTGGCTAATTTGTGGTGTTGCTGTTGTATTTTGCAGGGCTGTAGCAAAATAGGAATGGTGCAGCCTCCGTACCCGTACTTCGGCTCGCCACCACCCGCACACATGGGCATACCGCCCGTCCACACGGACCCCAAAACAGGTAACCTCTTGTCCTCGTACATCACATCACAGTCGGAATATGCATTTTTTTTTCCCCTCTGTGGAAATATTTGTAGACATTGTTGTTCATAGAGGTTAGGTAATTTGTTTTGCAGGAGTCTTCAAATGAATTAACGTATTTTCATCATTCTCCTGTTGTGAGATAATTATCTTTCAAACTTTCATGTGATGTTATTTGATGCTGGTTTGCTGGAAATGAAAGTTCTATGGATATTTAACTTAGCTTTGTGATTAAATTTGATTCGTCTTCAAAGACTGTGTTGTAGTATGCTCTTATCGACCAATAGTGATGTACCTGAAGTCGGAGATCTACAATGTGATTGGCTGGTACTCTTCCCGGACGTCTTCCTGACAGTCGTCCCAGGGGCATATATCAAGGGTTTTATCGGGATAGCTAAGCACCATCTTTTCAACACCCAAGGGCATTGTTGAAATTTGTATCATTCTGTTGAAAACATATTTCATCATTAGGTTCCTCTTCACCTTTCAGGGTTGCCACGACCACCAATGTACGCGACATATCCCGCACCTCCGGGGCAGTTTCCTCATCACCTCTACCCAGAGTTCTCGCAAGTGCAATGGTAAGTCGACTGAATGATCGTCTTAAAGTATTTTTAATCCCTTAATTTTGCTTTTAGCTTCAAAAACTGATTACATTTCGAGAAAAATGAGTTCCCGCTCCAATGTCTTTGTTTATGTCTGCAATATTTGTGTTTAGGTGGTGTACACTATGCGTATATTAGATTAGTTTCTTCGCGTGATTGGTGTCGCATTTTTACAGTACAAATTTACCAATTTTGGAATTAATAGTCATTTTGGTAGATCATAGAGATGCAAAGTTTATGGATTACAACATTCTCTCTTTTTTTCTCATTTCAAGCCATGTTATTGCTCCTGCGTTAGTGATCGTAAAGATTTGCTTTCTTTATGTTCTTCAAGAAGAGTTGTATTCAGTGACTTGCTGTTTGCAGGGGTTGTTTGCTTATAAGTCCTACCAGCTGAATGAGAATGAGCCGATATACTGTTGTACCTACATTTTCTTGCTGTCAATAGTTTTATGCAATGACCATGGTATTATAGTATTTAAATAGGATTTAATTTAATTAGTGTAAATTTCATTGGATTTGAAATACTTATTAAGCTTGATAATGTTCCTGTAAAGATAAGGGAGACGAGTTTTATTCTCTTTAGAACATGGGCCTGTAAGTTTTTGAACCCTCAAACAAATAAACTTCTTAAATTTCCTGCATTTGCTGTAATTTATTTGTGATATATTATTTTTACTTTTACTGGTTACCATTTTGTGTATATTCTTTCATGGTTTACTGATCACAAGGAACCTAAGAATTAATTAAGATTGACAAATTTGTTAAATGTCAGGGTTCTAAAATGGGGAAAATTGAAAAATGTGCATCATGTTTTTCTTCTTCTGATGATCTCCTGAAGTATATGAAGCAGGAGAATTGAGTTTTTGAATTTTTAACAAGAAAGTGGGATCAAATGAAGTGAAGTTAAAAAGCAACTAAATCCCCATTGAACAACATACTTGTAATAATTATGGGATGATAATATTGACAGACACTGGATTGTAGGATAGGCGGACAGGTGGGGAGGGACATTAATGTCACGGGAAGTGACCATAAACTGGTCAGCCCCGAGACTGTGGCACACTCCGACATTACACACAGCACTTGATCGCATTTATTGTACAATTTTCACTGTCGTATAAGTGTCACGCCAAACTGAAAGGCAAATTGGGCCTCACAAATTTGATGTTGTTATGAAATTATCGGGCAACATTGATACGATAGTGGTGACACTCCGACAGCGTTTGGGAAAGGTCCGAGTCAGGTCGTCACTGAGCCGGGTCTATTACTGTTATGGAAGTATGCCGTGTACAATGACGCGAGGTGACAACCACCTATCTTTGTGTCACCCATACTCTAGGCTGGCTCACAACATAGGCTGCCTCGGTCGTCACTGACGCTAATCGTAGGGGAAGCTACAATTTATTAGTAACAAAATTAACAGCCTCCACCTGTTTTTATTCTGAGCATTTAAATATGGACATAATAAGGCGAAATGCGAGGATGAAGTGTTGTTAGGCAGAGCTATTAAAAGAGAGCTTTCGTCTGGTAATTCTAGTTGTAGCCCGAAAACTGCTCGCCCTGCTGTACAGATTGTCAAAGATTTGCCACGTTTTATTGTCTTGTGTTCTTTTCTGCCACATTGCTTGAATAAAATTGGGATTGACAACTAGAAGTTGCTTATTATTTTCAATTTAAGGCTTATTGTAAATCGCAGACAGCTCTCAGACAAATTGGTACCCATTTGGTTTTGTCGCATTCCAAATTGGAAGTGTGCTTTTTGCTGTCTTATCAAGCTGCCAAAGGAAAAAGCATGGCTGGCCGGTCGGCATTAATGACAGGGACAACCATTTTGCAATAAGAATAGTATGTCCAACATATGGGCTCCATTCCTTGTCAATTATGAAGTTAGCGTAAGTGCGGGTCATGGCTTTGCGTACCCATACAACCCCGGCATGGATCGCAGCAAATGAAAAGATAAATAGAATGTAAAATTGTGAGACTTGTGTCATCTGTTGAGTCTGGGCCCGTTGTCCGGGGCGGTATGCTCGTAACCGTGTTGGCCCTCCGAATCTGGTACACATAAACACACGCCAAATGGCTTCTTTCTTGACTTGGAAAAATGTTCAGCAACACCTGACATACTTGGTCCAATAATAGCGCTAGAGCTTGCCCAGTTTTCTTTTCCATGTTACGTTGATTGTCACAAGGGCTTTTGACTTGTATGATCTGTACATGATGTTGGGGTAGTGTAACATGTGAACATACACACTCATGCATGCCACGTCGAAGGATGTTAGGACTTGTATTCAGGACAAGATACATCCCCTAATCATGCTCTCTGTCAGTCAGTGTCATTCTGGTATCAGGGCTTGAGGAAACGTTCTCAACAGCCCTGGTTATCACCTCAGACTAGGAAGACATTAATCCGCCATCAACACAAACAACTATCATGTGTCGGTTGAGGGGTTCATAAATACAATGGACATTGTTCTGCTCTCAATTTTCAGTTTTTATTGAAAAGATTATTTTTAAGATGCCGGGGTTTGGGTAATGATGAAAGATGTTTCTATTTTACCTGGGATGTTGTTCAACAGGAATAGGACGCAAAATGTTTTATGCTCCAGTACTGATTATAATTTAAAAATTAGAAGCCTTAATTTATTTGTTGTTTGGTGGTATATGTAAATTTGTCTGTTGTTTCAGGAGTTGGTAGAAATTTGTGATAGGGGTAAGGTACTAACATTAGCTCCCTTACAGGAAAGTTTTCTCAGAATGGACAAAAATGTCAATAAAGTAAGCACAGAGTATATCTAACCTCTTTGACAAGTAAAAAATATGATTTTGAAAACTTGTTAATGAATAAATTTGAAAATGACTTATCTTCTTTAATGACGTATCTTCAATCAGTCAAATAGAAACATTGTTTGATATTCTACAAGATCTATCACATCTGGGTCCTGTTAGATAAAGGCACATGTCAATATATTAATGTCTCAAATTAAATGTGCCATTCCATAAAACTGTACAGTGAAATTTTGTCAAATTGATGTGTTGACATTTTGTGAGAGATGGAAAAAATCAAATGTTATAAAACATTTTCTGTTTATGTCTTAAGAGTAAAGGTTAAAGTAGGATAATGGCCTCGACAGAGAGCCTGTGTCTTGTGAGTCTTAAGGGGTCTCTCCTCAATCCTTTTGACTCATAGTGAAGCAAGGCAAGCCACCAAGGCAAGCCACTAAGGCAAGCCAGGCAGACCATCCAGTATTATCATTTCTACGAAGTTTATTTGACATTTTTATAGAGGCATAGCTCATGTTTAAGTCACATGGGGAAGACCAGTGTCAATATCTGAGAAATGAATATGGAGTTACTCAGTGTTCCTGTTTAATTGTGTTTGACTTACAACCCATGATGCTGAAATATTTATTAAACCTGGTTCTTATGTACAAGTGTTGCTGTCTGTGAATTTGGTTACACACCCATGTGTTTTTCGTCATATGATACAGTTTGGAAATGTCCTGCAGGTGTATCGCCAGGTTGCAGCTGTAAACGAGAAATTTCTCTCTGAACAACTTACTGGTTTTATGCTGTAATTAAATTTTTAAATTGTAGCTGATTTTTAGGAGGGAGTTATTGTTGGGTTCTTATATCCATTGTCAAATAACAGGTGAATTAAATTGAAATTAGAATGCAGCAGGAGTGTAACGGATAACTGTCCTTCCTATTTTAGTTTTGTTGGTCTGTTATCTCCAGTTTTTATTCCACAAATCCATTAAAAAAATTGAAGCAAGTTTTATTTCTTTATCATTGCATAAAATATTAATAAAATTATTTTATTTGATCAGTTTGTTACAACAATCAAAATGATGAGTTCATGTATATAATTTTATTATGATTAGACAAATTTTTGTTGAACTTGTAATGTAATGTTCCAAAACAAAGTTTTGAAGTACCTGATAGGGATATTCATATGGACATATACTCGCAGTTTGCCCTTGGCGGTGTTCACCAGCTATCTCTGTTTCAAACCACAATGGTGGTCCTGATACCACTTTGTAACCCCGAAATGCTGTCGTAAATCAGATGTTGAAATTTGTTTCTGAAAGTTTGAAAGACTGAATTAATTAGAAATGTACGCCTGTAGATTGTGGCAATTTAAGAGGCTTTGTATTTCATAAACCCTGTCCAAAAGGATTAAATAATAAAATATCTTGTCATGGGATAGCTCTTTTAACAGTCCAGGATATCCCTTTTGTATTAGAGTCATCTGATGAAAAAATCAGGAATATAATTTTTGGCATAAGGTGATTATTGTCCTTTGCAATGTTGAGAACATGAAATTATTCCAACCGACAATTTTTCCAATATTCTGTGACAAGCATGGTATTCTTAAGGCGACATTGCGAGCTGGCTGACAATACTTCAACCATCATTTTGGCAGCAGACAGCAGGAGATCAAATTTCTTCAGGCTTTGTTAAGAATTAGAAATTATTCAAAGTAACAATATCGCTTTTATTATTCAGGCATCGGCCAGCAGGGTACCCAATCTCTTCAGGCGGATTCTCAGGCTCTTATCCACCTTTAATCAACTCAATATCACGGCTGGGACCCCCAGGGATCCTGCCGCACCCCGGTCTGCCTCACCCCGGCATGCCACCCCACCCGATCATGAGTCCGGGACCAAAACAAGAGATGATGGGGGCACAAACGATGGGCGTTGACAATCACAGGTTGGTAGGGTAAATGAAGCGAAATGAAATGGGATTATTTGAATATTCCACCCAAAAAAATTCATTAAATTTCATTATTATTTTCAAATGAAGAAATGGTTTTCGTTTGGAAATAAATCAATTTATATCAAATTAGAAGCAAATTTAGTTTGCTGTCTTAGTTTGATTTAGGGGGGGGGAGATATATTTTGGTTGTGAATAGTTTTGTGCAAAGTAGATGCATTCATTTTTACTAGGGCCCACTTTCACAAAGATATTGTAATGCTACGACTAGTGTAAGTTCACCAATTGTTACAATAGTCGTAAAACTAATATTGCTTTGTGTAGGTGGGCCTTGATGATCATGGTTACATACCGAATGAGAATGTGGGGGAAAATAATTAAAATTTGGGTTCGAGTGCATGAAATCTGTGTCTCGTGATTTTAATATGTTCTGGGGAAGGAATCATTTGGTACCTAATATTCAATAAAAATTTCCAGAAGATGTAGCGATATGAGAGAGCATCTGAAGCGAGAGAGTCTGATACATCTGTAGGGAGCACCAAGTACTGCATTGAGTGCTGCGTTTAACACCTCGTTAAACCTACTTTATTGCATCATCGTCGTTAATGCCTTCCCCAGACCGACAAACTCTCAGCTTACTAGAGAACCTACTGAGCTAACCGCCATGCATTCCACAGATTGTCTTGTTGATAAGATTGTCATGGGGGGGGATATTAAATTGTTTATAAACATTTGAACATGTATGGCAGTTTTATGTTTTAAGGAAACGTAAAGAATCTGAAATGTTCACAACAGTTCTGAAGTTTATGAAGTGGGGTGTCTTTTTGTTGCATTTTTCGACCAGATTGGTATTTTTAAATGAATGATGGTTAAAAATGAGAAATGGGTTTAATTTCTTAGTTTTAGCTGAGGTTTTTGGTGAGTATGACATAGCTGTTGACACTTCATCAGGAGAGGTCCAGGGCAGAGGATATTGCAATAAGCAATGCTTGTTGTAACAGAAAACTAACTGGGGATTGGAAGGCCAGCAACAGCAGCGATATATGAATGTCACTGCTTCCATGAGTGGAGGTGTTGTCACCTGGTTTGTCTGTACCAGGATCAGAACCTGAGCAGACTACCGCAGCAGATCCTGCTGACTGCTGTTGCAGCCCTCCATCCACAGTGCTACTGATGTCAAGGTGATAGTTGAGATTGATCCCGGACCCCTGCGAAAGTTTTACATGTAGCTTGCGTCTCTTTTCAGGCATGGCAATATTCCAGATTCGGCCAATAGTTGCCAGAACAACCCCAATCCGGAACCAGAGAAGAAAAAGCCACATATAAAGAAACCATTAAATGCATTTATGTTATTTATGAAAGAAATGAGACCCAAAGTTATAGCTGAGTGCACGCTTAGAGAATCGGCAGCTATTAACCAGATATTAGGCCGAAGGGTAGGTCCACGTTGGTTCCCGTCGCTGCTATGTTTTGGCAAATTGAACATGAAAGCCTTGACTCCCAGCCTGATTAGATAAGCCACATGTAACTCTTTACTGACACCAACCGACCAACCACCAGGGATCTGAGTGTTAAGTCCATGGTTTTCTTGTCATTTTTCAGGCCCACGTTAAGTTCGAACCCTGGTGAGGAGAGTTCTGGCAGTAATAGCCGAAGTGGGGAAAATACCCAGAAGAAAAAGCCCTATGTTAAGAAACCTCTAAATGCGTTCATGTTGTATATGAAAGAAATGCGAGCAAAGGTTATCGCAGACTGTACGCTGAAAGAATCGGCAGCTATTAATCAGATATTAGGGAAGAAGGTGAGTTGAGCTCCGCGCTAACTTCTTCAGACCAGTACACAAGACAAGACCTAGTATTTCTCACTCTCCTCCTCCTACGAATAGGCTCTTCGTAAAACGTCTCTCAGGCTTAAGTAGGGAGGCCCTTGCTGTCTGTGTGTTCAGTTTGGCATCTCATAGTACATGTCACCATGTTTCCAGTTGTGTTCTATACTAACATCAGTTCGTGTCAGCTTTTATAAACAATCGTTCAGTTTGTTGAAAAGCTTTCTGGTTTATTGAATATGACTTTACTGAATTACTAATCCATTTTGAGCTTAACATTAAAATCTGTTTATTATATTCAGTAAGACATATCTGACTTTCAAAACAGATCATGTATTACACGTTTTTTAATGTTCATCTTCTATTTGTTGTTGCTAAATTACATATTGCATTAAAAAGTGTGTGTAATAGCTGTCGAAGTGAAACTGAAAGAATCCAACATGGTAATGAAATGAGTTCAGAAATAGCTGGGCAGGTTTTGTTATAAGGTTTATGTCGTGGATGTTTGAATGTTGACTGTGGTCTGTTCCAGTGGCATGCGTTAGACCGGGGTGAACAGTCCAAATACTACGACATGGCACGGAAAGAAAAGGAACTTCATCTGCAGCTGTACCCGGGGTGGTCAGCCAGAGATAATTACGCGTCACATGCCAAGAAAAAGAAACGGAAAAAAGACGGCCCTGGTGAAAATAAAGGTAATATTCATTGATGTTGATTGTAGGGAACATTGCAGGGGTGGCAATAACCCATTGCCCGACGTCCGAGTCCAGTGGTTTTTTTCTGTCGAGCAAGCAAATTCGTATATCACACTGTACCGGCGTCCAGTAATAGTGACTTTCCATGTTAATTATGTTTTTTTTTTAAAAATTCAACAAGAAAACGGCCGGTATAGTGGACAAAATTTCAGGGCAAGTGATTTCACATGTGCCATTGTACTGGAGTACACTAGCAATTTTAAAGTTATTTCCACCCCTGAACATTGCAGGGCGTTGTTCTTGTCTTGGAGGGGCGGTGGGGTTGCATAGTGGTTAAACCGTTCGCTTGTCACGCCTAAGACTTGGGTTCAATTCCCCACATGTTGGAATATTGGTGAAAGCAGTGTAAATTCCAACTTTGTCTCTTGCAGATTCAGTGCTTGCATGATGCTGTCTTGTGTCTGGGACTGTTTTAATTCTTGACCCTATGTACTGAGGCTATCTACTGCATGTAGAGCTTTGTATTGGTTGTAATATGTAGGGAATACCGAAGTAATCATAGCAAATCTGTTTCTGGACATGGGGCGGTGGGCTAGCCTAATGGTTAAAGCATTGGCTCGTCACGCCGAAGACCTGGGTTCGAATCCCCACATGAGCACAATGTGTGAAGCCCATTTCTGGTGTCCCCTGCCGAATATTGCCGAAAGCAGCGTAAAACCAAACTCGCTCGCTTGTTGGCTTGTCTGACTGAATCCCCAAGTTCCCACAAGGGTACAATGTGTGAAGCCCGTTTCTGCACGTACAGTTGCATTTTCAGCTTAGCACCGTATTAGGATTGTACTGGGCCCCGTTTCACAAAGCTATTGTAAGGCTATGACTGTCGTAACTCCTATCCTGTAACATAGACATACGACAGTCGTAGCGTTACAATAGCTTTGTGAAACAAGGCCCTGGTTAAGCGTTTGGTTTGATCTCTGAGCGTTTCAATTTGGTCTGGAAATTGATCAAGTACATAGTTAAGGGATAAAATTTTGCTGCTTGAAATAATGGATTATTAAAAAAGGGTAAGTCTGGTTACCAAAGATGTGTCTGAAGATGGTCACTTTTATTTGTAACTGAGTAGTAATAGATAGGAATTGATGGAGTTGGAAGGAAGGGAAATTTGGAAAAATGTAACAGGTCATTTCCTGGTTGAAAATGCAGCCTGTCCTGTTAGCTGAGTGTTATAATATTCTGATGAGGAGTAGGAGTGCCCTGTGTTTAGGTCATATGCTAACTAGCGGGGCAGTCAGAGTTGGGAGTGAGAGGGCAGAAAAATAGCCATGTGGACGGAAAAAGATGAACTCCCTTGGCTCAGTGGGTATTCTATATTTTTGAGCAAATGAACATGTTAGTGGATTTCTTACGATTGGCAAGTCAAGTTATTGGCTATGTTTCATCATGTAGAAAGTTAAATTAAAGAGAGTAATGGAAACCCTGCTATAGATTTGTTCCGTAAGTCGTGCTGATGAACAATAGTGGCAGTGATATGAGCGGGGGCTGCAGTACTCCTGCAGCGGGAGGCTGAGCGTGTGGAAGCACCGGTGCTAGTCCAACTTGCTGCCGATATTGATTAGCATGGGGGTTAATGCGGATTAAAATACCGAAAAAATACAATTACACTCTCACAGTTTCCAGTATGGGAAATCATTACCCTAACTTGTGAAATTGCTGGATTCTGGAGTGAGACTGATAATTTGGTGGAAACTGCATGTGTGATGGGGAGAGTGTTTAGGTGGGTTATGTGCATGATGAAACCGTAAATCAGCCCTTGTCACAAGTACATCTCTCGTCAAGGCTTACCCGTCCTGTGCCCCGTGCCCCTCGTACACTCTCATGCGTGTCTTGGATTTCGGGGAAGGTGTCTTCAGACTTAGCTCCATCTCTCTGGCTACTCCTTTTTTCTGTTAATTTGGGGAAAAAATTGGAAATCAATATTTGAACATGTCCCCTGGTTTGAAGCAGTGAGAACTAGTTAGCAGGAGCTGTGCCCAGTGCTGTATGGTCTCTTTGCCTATCTGATTATTTGGTCGTCGCTTTTTCCGCGGTGACACCCAGGAAGTGGATTGTGTAGGTTTAACTTAATTTAGTGAAATGATAATAACAAGATGAACAGCGAAATAAGGCAATTAAATGATTTCAGGTCATTATCTGTTTGAGAAAAAGTTGCAAAGCACAGTTGGCCGCGGTTTGAATTGACATGTTATCTTAGGCACTGCAGTTTATGTTTCAGAATGTACACACGCGAAGAAGTGCCGTGCACGGTTCGGGATGGAACAACAGACTCAGTGGTGCAAGCCCTGCAGGTGAGTGTATCTGCCTAGCTTCCTCAGGCACTAGTGGCTAATGCAGAAAAGTTGTAGTTAGCCGCCCATCGCCACCAGCAGTTGTTGCCTCAACCTCACAGGCAGGCTGCGACTGCCATTGTTAGCCACCTTTCTCCCAGCGGACAGGCTGTAGGCTTGATGTAGGAGGTGAAACTACAGCAGACACTTGATTCGGAAGAGTTACGTTTGGTCAGACTGTCCATGCCCAAGTGATCTTGTCAAGGATGCCCCGAGCTGTCTCTGCAGGACGAGACACTCTTCTTGTGTCTTCGATGAGTTTGTTCCATGAGGATGGTTATGTAGACCTATACAGGAAGATTCAGCAGAATTGGTTCATTCAAAATGTCAGCAGAAATAATTTTTTCCTGAATTTTTTTCCCGTTTTATTTTATTATATATTTTTTTCCGTTAATTTGCTGCTGAACTTTTCTGCAATGGCCATGTTGTCTCGTTTCAGATCGATGCATGACACAAAGTGTGAACATGACAGTTCCTCTGAATTAGAAACGAAAAAGTCCACCGACGTATAATAGTAAGGTATTCTTGAAAATCTCGATGGAGCATGCCCAATGGCTGCTTGTTGAGTGTTGTGAGCAGCTTGCAGTAGCTTTGCATGAGGCTGTCTGGTGAAGGGCAAGCCTGTCCTGACTGGACCATAGACAGACGGGGGGACGGACTGATCACGACCAGGACACTGACCACTTGCTTGTATGGAGTGTATACATATATATACATACTCACTTTTGTTGCTTGAGCTTGTCTCACTTCTGTACCATCTGTTGTAGCTGGTGCTACTCATGTAATCCCAGTAACCTGGTTTGTGTGCGCCTGTCAGCAGGGGCATCGATGCACCCTTTCAAACACTTCCACCTGTCAGCCCTGTTTCTTTTCTTGTCCCTTTCTTCCGTGTAGT
>VKKT01000316.1:22153-32632 GCA_008038995.1 Haliotis laevigata
ATATTGTATATTGAAGGTGATTATATTGTATATTGAATGTGATTATATTGTATATCGGGTGTAATTATATTGTATATTGAGTGTGATTATACTGTGTATTGAGTGTGATTATATTGTATTTTGAGTGTGAATATATTGTATTTTTAACCTGAGCATATATTGTCAATATTTGCATACATTGAAAACAAAGTTGAATACATTTTACATTACATATATAACGTGATTAAATTGTATATATAACAAGATTAGATTGCGTACGTTTAATGTGATTATTTTGTATATATAACGCGATTTTGCAGTATACTGAACTTGATTATATTGTATGATGGAATTTAACTGGAGCATATTCAGTATGTAACTTAAATATATTGTAAATTTTAAAACCCATTGTAATAAATAACGTTCAACATTATATTGCATATATAACTTCATTATAATGTATATTTAACTCGAATAAATTGTATATATGTAACTGAAGTATATTTTATGTCACATATACAATTTTATGACATGATGGGTATGTACCTTAAGTATATAACTAGAGTATTTTGTGCATATGAATAAACTATATTGTGTACATATGGCTACAAGACGTATTGTCCTAATATGGGAAACGTTTTGCGATGGTTTTTAACATACACTTATATCACAATTGATATTGATCTTTCATCTTCGGATGAAGCTACATTAAAAGCTGGTACTTCAAGTCTTGAGATGATTTAAATCTTAACGAGTGGACACGTGACACGGAACAAGACACAGAACGATTGACCAACACCTGAGCAGGGTTTAGATTGATTATATCTGGGGAATTTCCGTGCAGACAGGTAAATCTAGGTTTCAGCTGAGAACAAGTATCACACAAGCACGTATATAGTGCATGCTGGAATATGTCAAACATTTACCAATAAAATGTCTCCGCTGAGAACATGTGTCACACGTGCACACGTGCACCAATCAGGTGTTCAGCTGGAATGTGTCAAACATTTACCAATCAAATGACTCCGCTGAGAACATGAGTCACACGTGCACACGTGCACCAATCAGGTGTTCAGTTGGAATGTGTCAAACATTTACCAATGAAATGTCTCCGCTGAGAACATGAGCGAGTGCGTGAGTGTGGTTTTACGCCGCTTTTAGCAATATTCCAGCAATATCACGGCGGGAGACACCAGAAATNNNCTTCACACATTGTGCCCATGTGGGGATTCGAACCCAGGTCTTCGGTGTGACGAGCGGACGCTGTAACCACTGGGCTGTCACCCCACCCCCACCCACATGTGTCACACGAGCCTGACCACCTGATCCGCTTCTTACGACAAGCATGGGTCATCACGGGTCGAGTAAAACGTCAGCATCAAGTAAATTACGACAAATGAAGAGGCGGGTGGTTTATAACAGAAAACATGGACGACAAAAAGTGAATATTAGTTGTTGTATTGCATGCAATTTGCCTAAAAATAAGGGACGTTGCCGTTTTGAGTAAACTGGAGTTAATTTTTGCAACCAGAAAATAGAACCACCAAATACCTACACGTATTTGCTGTAAAGATAACTACATAAATTGTACATTAACAAACATTTTACTCCTTAATGAATGCAAACGAATTTGCAACATAAACCGTTTTGGTAAGCATGGTTTTGAGTGAGCTCAACTTCATTTTTGCAAAATATAACAATACCTGGACGAATTTGCTGCACACATAATGACGTAAAGTGTACATTAACACGCATTGTACTCATTAACAAACGCATTGTACTCATTAACAAACGCATTGTACTCATTAACAAACGCATTGTACTCATTAACAAACGCAAACAAATGTGCAACGTAAAACGTTTTGGTAGGCTTGGTTCAGTCAAATGCGGCGATTTATGAGGATTTGCTTTCGTTGTCCTCGAAGCCCTCCCTGGCTGGTCCGGAGCCCAGTTTGTTGGGACACTAATGGACCTGGTTAGATTGATATCCGGCGATTACGCGGGATAATTAAAACAGCATCGGCATGCTGACTGAGACTGGGAGCGGTGTTTCCCTTTAAACGGAGCCCAAAACAGCGCGACGCATACTGCAGGAATTGTTTTGCTGATTTATCGCTTTCAAATTCCCCTTGCATAACAACACTGTCACTTCATTCAGGACACAGCATATTGAGGTTCTGTATCACGAGGGTCTAAACAATCTAAAAGGAAGGGTAAATGTTGACCGACAACCGTATCTAAAGTGTGTATACGATCTCTGCGTTATAACGGGTATCTGGCGGGTGACGGTGATATTACGTAACAGTCCACCCACGTGAATCTCGTCGCGGTGAGGTTATGAGTGCGCCGGGTCTCATGGAGGTTTCGGTTCACAATTTCATAGAAATATGGTCAATTATCACTTACCTTGGTATACCGCAAGTCCTTATTCCAGGTAATAGTATGTCCCTGCTCCACGGCGTCTCGGAATCCGTGCAAACAACAATCCCTCACCTCTATTTCAGATCAATTTACGATAGCCAATCAGATAGCAGGTAAGTTGTGTTTTCCCATGAAAGCACCCTCTGATTGGTCGCTTCCTAAGTCGCTGTTTCATTAATGGCTCGTGGAATCGATCAATGAACAAGAAGATTTAGACAGATGATTGAGCAAAGTCTTGGACAAGGTGTGTGATGCATTAGACGTGGCATGGCGTTATAAGGATAGCGGCAGCCTTGACGTCATAGACTTAAGCGCGTGAATGAAAGGGGGGAGTTGGCAAGGGTAGTGGTACACTGGTCAAGGCGACATCGTGTCGTGGCTCCAGTTTCCATTTTTATAATCATTGTTGTTGATGATTAGCGATTGGTACTTCGATTTACAAGAGGTCAACTTACGTGGGAGGGCCCACACGGTGGAGTGTTTGTTTATCCTGTGTTTAATTTAATAACAACAATATTTGTAAGTTCCAATTGTCGAACAAACATGGTCTGAATAACAATGGTCGCCATGCCCTGTACACGTGCAAGCGTTTTATGGTACACTGTCTCATTGATATGAAAGTGATGCAATATTTACACAGTGCTTAGTTATCGCATTGATTATCTGAACCGACGTATACTGAATGGGCAGTTATCGCCATCGGCGTACATGGTACAGTAGATTATCTAGATACATGTCATAACTCTTAAAATCCCACTGTATATCTGGTATCACATCATGTCCCATTAAAGGTTTATTTGTTTGTTGTTTTACGCCGCACTCAGCAATATTCCAGCTATATNGCGGCGATCTGTAAATAATTAAATCTGGACCAGACAATCCAGTCATCACCAGAATGAGCATCGAACTACAGGGATATGATGAGTGAGTGAGTTTAATTTACGCCGCACTCAGCAATATTCCAGCTATATGGCAGCGGTCTGTAAATAATCGAGTCTGGACCAGGCAATCCAGTGATCAGCAGCATGAGCATGGATCTGACCATTTGGAACCGATGACATGTGTCAACCAAGTCAGCGAGCCTGACCACCCGATGCCTTTAGTCGCTCTTGCGTCAAGCATGGGTCGCTGAAGATCATTTCTAACCCGGATCTTCAGGGGTCGAGTATTACGTCAGCATCTAGTGAATGACGACAAATACACAGGTGAGTGGTTTACACCAGAAAACATGGATGACCAATTCTAAGTCGGATCTTCACGGGTCCCATAAAAGAATAATGATACTTAATAACAAGCAGCATGGTTGATAATATATTTCAAAGCGTGAGTGAGAACAATTTATACCACGAAGCATGAGTAAATATCGCTTGATAATATACCACAGGGTGAACAATATCGCTTTATTTGCCACTACATGAGTAATAACATCCAATAACCCTAAACATGATAAAATACCGCTTCATATGCCACAGGGTGAGCATAAACACTTTATTTGCCACTGCGTGATTAATAACATTTAATATCCCCAAGCATGAGTAATACCACTTCATATGACACAGGCTGAGCAATAACACTTTATTTGCCACTGCGTGATTAATAACATTTAATATCCCTCAACATGAGTAAATACCGCTAATAATATTCTTGGTGATTCCGGCCAGTCCCAAACAGCCTATACTCTATAAGGCAACGATATGGATCGGGTACTGAGACTCGTGGACTTGAGTGATTGTGTGATATCTTTCCTCGGCAGCGTTGCTCCCTATATCGATCACTTGACCGTTGGTCAAGATTCGATTATATGCAGGTCGTCGTTTTACTGGTGGAATGCGGCTGAGTGGTAAATAACAACAACAAACAACAATAATATTTCATTTGCCAATAATCATACATAATTTCCAAAGTTTTGTTGCCTTCTCTTCTTCATTAAAAGGAGAAAGGGGTAGCCAAGGGTTTAATCGTCCGCTCGTCACGCCGATGACCCGGGTTCGGTTCCCCACATGTGTACAATGTGTGAAGCTCATTTCTTGTGCCCCCCGCCGTGATATTGCTTGAATATTGCTAAACGTGCTAGTTTTATCGTCAAGGAGATCAGGATTTTTACTGCTTGACCTTGTCTCTTTAAAAGTTAAAGGTGAGACAGACATGGAACATATTTTGTGTTTGGGTGTGAACTGAATAAAACAAGACATAAAACGTAGACAGTTTGATTTGTTCTGAGCTAAATCGGATCTAATCAAAATTTCGAGAATTGTAACGACTGAATTCTTAATTATTAACAATGAACATTGTCTACATTGCGACATAAAGAATTGAAATAAACATTGTGCTGCTGCTGCTGCTGCTGCTGCTGCTGATGATGATGATGATTACACCGAAGACCCGGGTTCGATTCCCCACGTTGGTACAATGTGTGAAGCCCATTTTTGGTGTCCCCAGTGTGATATTGCTGGAATATTGCTAAAAGCGGGGTAAAACCAAACTCACTCACTCACTCACTCAACAGCGATGCCAACAAATACGGTTATCGAATGTAGAAAACATGTATAAATTCTATGTGACAAATATCCAAGGCCAATTTGCTGCCAAACTTTTATTTTAAGTACAGTTTTAAGGACATGACTCAAACTGCAGACATCCAGTTGAAGAATATTACTGAAGAAAAGCCATGATATATACCAAACTGTAGACATCCAGTTGAAGAATATTACTGAAGAAAAGCCATGATATATACCAGCCCTGCATTGTCACAAAAATACTTCTCAAAAGGTTAACTTATTAACATAAGGGATATGAAAGAATAGGTAAGTCATTAACGTCTTTTTAGTGGTATACATGTACATCCGGGGCATAATTATCTCGCTCACCTGTCTTCGGACTCAACAAAGCCTCGTTCCCAAATTTCTTGTTATCCGATTAAAAATACCGAATGCTCGTTCTGGACTGGTTTTGAACGCAAATATATCAAAAAATCATCTTCAGGAGAGGCCTTTTGACTGGTTGGTAATTTCAGGGTCAAATGTGACAAAATTCTGGGCGATAAGGATGGATGTAGTGACGTCACTTCCGGAATATAGCACATTTTGTAGAAAATACCCAAATGTCAAATTTTAGTGTCAAAAGACTGACTGACTGACTGACTGAGTTTGGTTTTACGCCGCTTTTATAGTGTCAAAAGAGAATATGAATAGATTGTTGGAATATTCTCAGGAAATAATTAGTTTGTTGAATAAAGCTAAACAAAACCGGAATGTTCTCCAGGAAGGTCTTCATTCCACATCTAAAAATGGATATTCTTTAGTGGGACCAAGGCATGTATCATATAGAATGGAGTGAGTGAGTTTAGTTTTACGCCGCTTTTAACAATATTCCAACAATATCATGGCGGGGGACACCAGAAATGGGCTCCACACATTGTACCCATGTGGGGAATCGATCCCGGGTCTTCGGCGTGACGAGCGAACGTTTTAACCACTAGGCTCCCCCCAACACCGCAATGGCATAGATAGCAGTTTGAATACATGAGACTCGAAGACACGAATGTAACATCCTACAAATGATCCAGAGGCACACTTGTCGTAATGTCGTACTTGTCCATGTGACCCGAAGACACGTGTCGTTATGTAACATCCTACATGTCATCCCCGAAGTCATGTGTCGTAATGTGACATGTTACACGTGCCCCGAAGACACAGATGTCCAAATGTGACATCCTACATGTTACCCGAAGTCACGTGTCGTAATGTGACATGTTACACGTGACCCGAAGACACAGATGTCCAAATGTGACATCCTACATGTTACCCGAAGTCACAAGTTACCCGAAATCACGTGTCGTAATGTGACATGTTACACGTGACCCGAAGTCACAGATGTCCAAATGTGACATCCTACATGTTACCCGAAGTCACGTGTCGTAATGTGACATGTTACCTGTGACCCGAAGTCACATGTCGTAATGTGACATGTTACACGTGACCCGTAGACACAGATGTCCAACTGTGACAGAGAAATCTTGCTAGTCTTACGTTTGGGGGACCAGAGACACATTACGTTTGTCCTCAAACTTGTATTGTTTCGGGAACCACAGACGGTACATTTGTTATTTAGCTTGTATTCTGTTATGATGGCCAGAGACATGTCACGTCTTCTGGCTTGTACCGTGATAAGGGCACCAGAGGAATATTAAGTTTGTCTTTTAGCTGGTATACTGTATGGGGGGCTAGAGGAATATTTAGTTTGTCTTTTAGCTGGTATACTGTTTGGGGGACCAGAGGAATGCTTAGCTTGTCTTTTAGCTAGTATACTCTTCGGGGGACCAGAGGAATGCTTAGCTTGTCTTTTAGCTAGTGTACCGTTTGGGGGACCAGAGGAATAATTAGTTTGTCTTTAACTTTGAACTATTGTTGTTATGTTGAACTATTTTCCATATTATCTAGATTGTTCATATTAGTGAAAACGATTTCTTCCTTCCTTGAATGTAGGATAATTTGGGGGTGGCAGCAGAGACTGCCAAGGACAACGTTGGTATCAAAACTTGTAGACTTGTTTTTCGATGGATTACGTAAAGGAGCCAATTGCTGACGTGTTTCGTGTTGTTTGTAAATCCTATATGTTTGGGAAAGTTATTATGAGCCGAAATAAAAGAGATTTAATGATGACCTTCGGGCACTGTGTTTACGATCCAGTTAATCGTGGGAGGACCGCATACGTCTTATGGTTTTCTTTACGGCATTGGAAATTGGTGAAAAGTGTCTTTAACCTAATTTAACGGGGCTGAAATTGACACTGGTGATTTTGTCAACAAGAGGACGCAGATTGTTTTTTATAGGTCGACATCTGCGTCAACCTGGACCACACGCACGTCTACACCCCCCTGAATTTGTCGATATCGTTCTCAAAGAACCAGCTGCCGAGATAGCGATTGTACACCGACTCCCAAAAAGCTATCATCAGGGTGACGTCACAGCACGGCGACGTCGCGAACGGTGTGACGCTCCTGTGACGAATGACGTCTCCGCGTATCGGCTTCATAGACGGCTCATACAGCAGCGAGAAAATTATATGGAGAAATGCCAACCAGGCGCTTCGATGAACTGGCTTTAGTTCACCACGATATCAGTGGAAATCCGCTGAGCAGGAAAAATCAATTCTTGAACAAGTTCTCGTCACTAGGCGTGCAACTAGTGCGTCATTCGTTTCCATGGTGACATGCGCACCTTCGCCGCTCCGTGACGTCATACAAAACCAAGGCAACTCTAATCTATCGCTGAGGTGAACTATGTCATCCTCCCACAACACCGTTCTGTCTTCTGCTGAGCAGTAGCGGGGAACTCAACTGCGATTTCCCATTGAGCAAGCAAAAATTGTGTTGCTCCGCAACGTGACGTCACACTGACACGCTGCCGGTGCTACGTGGAGCTCTGGATCGATGATGGCTGTTGGTCACGTGATACCAGGCTCACTCGGTCAATGCCCGGAGTCTGATTAAAGCAGAAGGACCCGTGTTCAACACGCTTAATACGCGTCGACTCACACCATATGAGGGAACTACTTTTGGTTTTGGATATTCAAATCAAACTGATTCCATTTCGAAATGGCATGATTTGCAATCACGCACGCGTAGTTCTGTTCCAAGTGACTACCATCTGTGCCGTTACCTGTTGTCAATTTGAACGCTTGTTTCTTTCACATCGTACACAGGACACAAGATTGGCGTAATTTACTAGTATGTTTTATGTTTTTCTTGCTGATATAGTTTTTAACTAATATCAGTGTAGGAAATAAACCCAAACCACAGCCAGACATCAGGGCTGGTAACTTCAAAGTGTTACCAGTCAACAATGGACTTAACCAGACCAGACACCAAGATGTGACTCAGATGTATATAACATTTAAAATTTTACCAGACCATCGGGCTGGCTAGCTGTAAATCTAGACCGTCCGTCTGAAATCTAACCCGTCTCGGGCTGTTGGATGGGCTTTATTTCATACACTGCTAATATCCATCATAAAGTGCATGTTTTCGCTATTTAAATGTTTTTACGATTTTACCAATACCAACGCGGACGCCACCAGAATTGGCTTCAGTCATGGTGCCCATGGGGCGGATCAAACCCGGGATTTCAAGGAGCGACCGTTTCAACCTGTGGGCTATCCTGTCGCCCTGTTCCTGTTCATGAACGAGTATTTTATTTGGCGAACGATGAACACTTAAACAAATGTACCTTGCAAATGACAAGGTAATCCGACAGTAACTTGTTGGTGTCTCACACTACCAAACTGACTCATGGAGCTTAGTTTAGATGAAAAGTTATAAGTGAATGTCATCTATTAAACACATACTCATGTCCAAACTGTTTACAAACGATGAGATAGTTTGGTGTCATCATAACAAATACGGGGCGGCTGGGTAGTCTGGTCGTTAAAGCGTTCGCTCGTCACGCCGAATGCCTGGGTTCGATTCCCCACATGGGTACAATGTTTGAAGCCCATTTTTGGTGTTCTCCGCCGTGATATTGTTGGAATATTGCTAAAAGCGGTATAAAACTAAACTCACTCACTCACTTAACGAATATCTTGATTATGACATGATTCATGCAAATAGTTCCCAGGGAAATAAAACTCATGGATTCGCGGGCGATGAGGTAGCCTAGTGGTTAAAGCGTTTGCTCGTCACGATGAAGGCCCGGGTTCCATTCCCCACATGGGCTATGTGTGAAGCCCGTTTCTGGTGTCCCCCGCCGTGATATTGCTAAAAGCGGCGTAAAACCCAACTCACTCACTCACACCTGCTATCGCATTTGCTCACGATATCAATCACCTGGCTGTCTGGTCCCACTCGATTATTTACAGACCCTTGTCGTGTATTGTCGAGAGCAGCTCTGAACAATAAAAACCTTACAAATTAACATATAAATAGAAGCAGGACTCCGTACAAACGACCTAAACCTTTCAAGCGTTCGATTTCCATGGATGTCGAGGTTCCACTTAACACATAAACATAAAACCCTGGGGCGGCTGGGTAGCCTAGTGGTTAAAGCGTCCACTCGTCACGCAGAAAACCCGGATTCGATTCCCAAAATGGGTTCAATGTGCGATTCCCATTTATGGTGTCCCCGTATTGCTAAAAGCGGCGTAAAATTAAACTGATTGACTCGAGGTTCCACTGAACACATAAAACTTTCAAACCTGGGGCGGTTGGGTAACCTAGTGGTTGAAACGTTCGCTTGTAACACTAAAGACCCAGGTTCGATTCCCCACATGAGTACAATGTGTGAAGCCCTCTGCTGGAATATTGCTAAAAGCGGGGTACAATTTCATTCACTTACTCAATACAACCTTATTTCACAGATCTGATGTGACCGGGGTAAGCGGTTTCATTGTTCGTGAACGTTCGATCAGAACAATGCATTCAGAGGTAAATATAACTTTTACACCAAGAGTCGATCTGACACACCGAATCACTCAGCGTATCTGCCCATTAAAATTCCAGCACAAACCCTCGATTGCAAGGCTCATGCAAGTTATTCCACAAAAGGTCAGAATCAGTTAGACAATGTACAATGGTTATATCTCAGCTCACATGAGCGGGTAATGGCTGTCGGACACGTCACGTCAGATTGCCTGAAATGCGAATGTATGTCGTAAATTTTCTCCGAACACAAGTTTCCTTCTGTGGTGGCTGAGCCATTATGCATTGAACACAGCCACTCATTTGTTGAACATAACAATAGCCATGAAATGTTTTGTAAGCTGTTTCCTGTCCTGACACGAAGTCAGCCTGACAAAAACCAGACCTACATGTATGACGTCACACATTTCCAGAATTGTACATGTCGTTTTAGAGGAAAGAAAATCGTTTTACGTATAACTGAATGATATGATTTAGATTCTTTTGACATTTTTGTGTGTGCAAAACTGACAAGGAAGGAGAGAAGAATTATATTTTTATATTTCATGATATTTCTTCTGAAAGTTACGCTGTTTATTAATAAATGTTTATTACAAATGCTTGTGAAGGAAACATTCTAGAGTGAGTGAATGAGTGAGTTTAGTTTTACGCTGCACTCAGCAGTA
>VKKT01000316.1:113481-126861 GCA_008038995.1 Haliotis laevigata
TCCTATACTAACAGTACAACTTGATAGCAATCGATGTCTTTTTCCTTACGCAAGCGATTTTTGTAAATATATTCTGTACGCATTTGTTTTAAACATTTTGCGTATGTAACATTTTAAATGCGTAATTGGTACGCAACAATTATTTTTCAATGCGTAATTGGAAATTTTCCATTCGTATTTTACCCGGATACGCAGTTTATCTGGGCCTCTGCCGTCTAGACAGTGTCCAGAAATGGGTGCCGCACACTGTAACCAGTATGGGAATCGAACCCATGCCTTTTTGTGCCGAGCGAACACTTCATCAACTGGACTACTCCACGACCCCACATGATAGAAGGATAATGTGAGGGTCGGAGGTTTGGAGTCACGAGAGTTGTACAGTACAAATTGTGAGCCAGACAATACCTGTGTATGCCTAGCCTTGCGTTAGTATATGGACTAGGACCCGTCAAGATCCGGGTCACCCTGGGCCTAGATTTTCGAAGCTCTCTTAGCGCTAAGATAGTCGTAAGTGCCATACATTAACATTAACTTACGACTATCTTAAGAGAGCTTCGAAAATCTAGACCCTGGTCTTCAGTGTAAGAGGTGACTAATGGGATCGGGTGGTCCGACTTGCCGACTTGGTTGACACATGTCATCGTATCCCAGTTGCGTAGATCGATGGTCATGATGTTGATCACCGGATTGTCCGGTCCAGACTCGATTATTTACATTGAGCTTCGATATAGCTGAAATATTGCTGAGTGAGGCGTTAAACACCAAACAGACCCCAAATATGGATTTGATTAGATATAATATTACGCCTCTTTTGTTTATTGTATGCCCGGACTTGTTGTATTTCATAGTATTCTTGAATTGATAAAAAGTAAATATTTTATGTCGTTTTTTCAAACGTTCACCTATATCCCGCTGGTTTAGGTGGTTGAATAACAAGATGTCAATTCAAAGGGACATAACTCTTCATCCCTCCTCTTAAATGCCATTCCTAATCATTCCTTTCACCAAAAACTCCCTTCAACAAAATTTATTGCTAGTATTTTTATGGAAATAATTTTTTCACGGTAGTTACGTAGCCTATAGTGTCGTATTTATGTCACGTTTATTTCCACAGCACATTCTGCTGTAATTCCTCCTTTAAGTTTAAAGTTCTTCCTGTGAGGTTTCAACAGAACGCCCATTCTTCTAAGATTTATGCTAGTTATCTCCCCTTGTGACAGCCCAACGTGTCGACGAAGTACTGCACGGCGGGAGATACGCCAAAGCCGAGTATATGTCATGGGGGCGCATTAGCGCGTGATTTGCACGAGGGTGTCACGTTACCTGACGTCAGGTCGGATCAGACAATATCGTCGACGGAAACCTTTATGTTATGCTACGTTTGTGAACCCGATAAAGAGGTTACTCCAGCCCAGAAAATTCGGAGGCCCCGTCGAGATGCCTCATAAGCTTCGATAAAAATATACTTACGGCTATAGCGTTTAGACAGTTATATAGGTAACAACGATAAAAAGTCAGTCTCAATAAAACATTATCTTATCATCTCTGACCAAAAGTATGTTCTCAAGAACCGTTTCATGCCTGGTTGTAATATGGCCAGTGACCGAATTAACTTTTTGGGTGATCGTGGTATCAACCACTGGTTTGCTGCAGATGATTACACTGTTTGACGCAAAATCATTAAACTCAGGGTCACGATCCAAGAAACGTTCGTAACGCTACGACATTTTGGTGATATGACGGCGCAGCTAAAAGTGAGATTAAAGCCAATGGTGGCCCAGCAAGTTTATGACCGTTGTGAAAGGCACGCATATACGCCTGTGTGTATTTTGTTTATACGTTGTTTGATCCTTTTTGTCGCCACTTACGACAATAATGGGTTGCTGGGGACCTATTTCCTTACCCAGAATCGTGTCAAAAGGATCAAAGAGGACAAAACCGGGGATTAACACTGGGATTGGAGCTCATTTGAACATTTTTAAAAATTCAAACGGAAATATTTGGAAACGTTGAATGTTTAAATAATTGGTGGGTGAGTGAAAATTTCACACGTGAGTCATATGTGTCAGAAATTAACCTGTGGTAATTAAGAACATTTGTTGTAAGACGAACATGATCAATTCTGTAATCGGAAACAAAAGCCGTTATTACGAAGTCAGGTGTACATTCACCTGTCAACAAGAGCTCTTTATTCAAACTGTTGAAGAAACTGCATTAGTCGTAAGCACCTGTTGGGAGGTAATCTGACCCCATGTGACCCCGGGAACAGTAGAACACGAGACCTCGAGAAAGGTAAAACAATGCCCGAGTTTGTATTGGTTCCGTGACATTGATACGCAGCCGCGTCAGTTATTCCACTCTAGGTCTGCAACAGGGGCGGATACTGTGTCCTATCTTAATACTTTTAAAACCTTAAAAGTCTTATGTGTAGTTGACTGTCAACGTAGGCGTGATCGCACTTCAGTGAATTATGTTTAGAAGTCGGTATTTCCTGTCTTAGTTGGATTTCCTGTATTCTGTTTCACGTTAGATATTGTGTTCACGAATTACGCTGTCTACTACTTAGACTAAGATTTACCTCCCGAAAGCTGTATTATAATATCTAACCTAATACATTTCCACAAAATATAAATACATCATTCAAATTGACCCAATACTAATTCAATGTATGTACAATAACAAAATGTGTTTTATGGTATTTTGATCTGTAATAAATGCAGCTACACACCTATGTCCAACAGGGTGTACACCTCATGCCTTCACAAGTTCTTACTAAAAACTTCACATGAATAAGTTATGGCTCGATAACAGATTAAAAGCAATTTTAAAATCGCACCACATTTGATCGACGCATCTTTACCTATTCAAAATACGTTGAGTGTCGCTATGTGATTTCGTCCTTCACTCCCGGACCGCCCTCATGGTCTGATAAAGTAGTTTTTCACTGGCTTACACGCTGCATGGCGGTGGGGTAGCCTAGTGGTTAAAGCGTCCGCTCGTCACGTCGAAGACCGGTTTCGATTCACCACATGGGTACAATGTGTGAAGTCTATTTCTGGTGTCCCCCGCCGTGATTTTCTGGAATATTGCTAAAAACGGCGTAAAACCCAATTCACTCACTATACACGCTGCAGAATGTGACTGATCGGTTTGATGTCAGTATAAGATGTGAGGTGACCATCCGTGTTACGTCATGGTGTCTCAGTGTTAGTGCTTTATTGCCACTAGTTCCAACTAGTACACACTTGCTGTCGTCGCTGAATAAGTCTAAACAGTCTTGAAAGACTTTGAAATATCGGCGTTCACAGAGTTGGATAAACATTTAATGGATTCCAGCACACTGGGCTGACGTCTCCGGAGAAGCACTTCAGATTCGGCATCAGAATTTCCGAAAAAGGGGTTGGCGGTCACCTCACCTCACTTCACCTCACCTCACCTCACCTCACCTCAACCTCAGACCCGTGTAGATCCAGGTTAAAATTGGTTTTCATGCAGTAACCTATGCTTGGAGGAGGTTTCAATGGAATCGGGTGGTCAGGCTCGCTGACCTTGTTGACACATAGATCGATTCTCATGTTGTTGATCACTGGATTATCTGGTCCAGACTAATTTCATTGAGTGGCATTAATGAAGACGGCGGATAACGCCTTCGTCTAGACTATTTACAAACCACCGTCATTTAGCAAAAATATTGTGTGTAAAGAGAACGTTTCTAATGGCAACACGCAACATACTGTCTTTGTAGAACACACAAGTGTGTAAAGAGAACGTTTCTAATGGCAACACGCAACATACTGTCTTTGTAGAACACACATGTGTGTAAAGAGAACGTTTTTAATGGACACATACAACAGACAGTCTATGTAGAACACACATGTGTGTAAAGAGAACGTTTCTAATGGCCACATACAACATACTGTCTTTGTAGAACACACATGTGTGTTAAGAGAACGTTTCTAATGACAACTCGCAACATACTGTCTTYGTAGAACACACATGTGTGTAAAGAGAACGTTTCTAATGGCCACATACAACATACTGTCTTTCTAGAACACACATGTGTGTAAAGAGAACGTTTCTAATGGCAACACGCAACATACTGTCTTTCTAGAACACACATGTGTGTAAAGAGAACGTTTCTAATGGCCACAGACAACATACTGTCTTTGTAGAACACACATGTGTGTAAAGAGAACGTTTCTAATGGCCACATACAACAWACTGTCTTTGTAGAACACACATGTGTGTTAAGAGAACGTTTCTAATGACAACACGCAACATACTGTCTTTGTAGAACACACATGTGTGTAAAGAGAACGTTTCTAATGGCAACACGCAACATACTGTCTTTGTAGAACACACATGTGTGTAAAGAGAACGTTTCTAATGGACACATACAACAGACAGTCTATGTAGAACACTCAAGTGTGCGTACAGAACATGTCTCATTGAAAAATAGTCTGCCTTTGTAGAACGTGTCTCATAGTCGTTACCATGGCATCCATCACTTCTCTGTAGTCTGATTATGAAAGATCCCAAATAAGAAATATATAAGGTTAATTAAAAAAATACACTCAATGCCGCGGCCAACTAGGGACAAGACCATCCCTGGAAAGGCCAATCCAATATGACCACGGATGCTGACGACCGATGGTGTCGTCTGCGCCATCAAAGACCAACTCATCTCCGTCAGAGGAAGTAAATATTCTAGACATGTTTTTCGCCTTGATTTCTCCTGGGAGAAGTCGAGAAATAAATCACATGGATTTAGCATTTTATCGCATGGGGTAACGTGAGTGCAAATAAAACAAATACATCGACCCTCTTTCTTGTGTCCGGTCCAGAGTCCTCTCAATAAGTCTTCTTCTTGTATTCCTATGACTGAATAACTCACTGGAACTGTGCTGCAACGTCATCGGATTGTGTTCAGGTTTGGACGTTTTGTCTCTTTATTGGATACTTAAGTCTTTGACTGCTGTGGTCGACAACAACCGCCGGTAGTGATCAAGGGGATAAAAAACAAGCTTTCAGGACGATCGAAGTTGGGAACTTTCAAGGCATCAAATCACGTCTATCAATTACACAATAAAGACACCATATTCTGACAATTTTGGTTTTCTTTAGCTTCTTGTGTTTTTCTTTCATTTGGAACGGGGTTTCGATTGAACTGGTTTCGTGTTTAAACGCGGATCAATCGCAAGTTGTGCGTTGTAACAGGCAGTTCTCAATTACGTTCTCAAGGGTTCTGAAGATGAAAAAGAAAAAGGAAATTTAATTCATTTGTTACACATGACTATGCGACGGTTCACATGATACTGTATTCTGGATCCAACATTTCCTCTGAGACAATGTGCTGATACGCAAAACAGGACAGGTTAAGTTTAGGTTGGACAAGCGTGTCAAAGTCGGGATCAAAGTCTGAAGGGATACAACTGATAAAATTGCCAATGGGAGATGTTCCAGTGTGATGAATGTCAATGTAGTTCCTGACCGATTTGTTTGGTCTCCCCTGCCGTGATGTATCATTTCTGATCCGGGTTAGAATGAACCTTCAGCAACCCATGCTTGTCGTAAGAGGCGGGTGGTCAGGCTCGCTGGCTTGGTTGACACATGTCATCGTCTCCCAATTGCGCAGGTCGATACTCATGCTGTTGATCACTGGATTGTCTGGTCCAGACTCGATTATTTTCAGATCGCAGCCATATAGCTGGAATACTGCTGAGTGCGCCTTAACACTAAACTCACTCACTCACTCGCTATCATTTCTGTAAACGTAAAAATATCACTCACTCACTCTGGGCAAAAATAGATCCAAGTTGTCTATATGATCTTTGCGATGGTTGAGTAAAATGACCAAGCGTGACATACCTTTCTGTTTGTAATCGACCCCCGATAGCGAACCTTCAATCGTTTCAAACACTCGTCTTCCAGGCCCAGATTTGATTATACACAACCTGGCAAACAACGGCGCAATATATCATTCACTCACAGGGTCAGGAGTTCTAGCTTCTGTAGCTTCGACTGGGAGGCTTTGGTCATTCACTCACTCACTCACTCATCCGTTAACTCACTCATCTGTTAACTCACTCACTCCATCACTAACTCACCTATTCACTCACTCACTCAACAACCCACTCATTCACTCACCAACTCACTTACCTATTCACTCACTCACCCACTTTCTCACCAGTTCACTTACTCGCACACCAACTCACTCAATCCCCGTTTCACCCACTCACTCACTCGCCATATGCACAGGTATCATTCTTTAATCTCCCTCAATATCTCTGAATTCTTCCTGTACACTAGGCTCTTTCCAATAAGACTCCCATACAATGACAGAGATTCCATCTGCTTATAAAACCTGCTCCCCACCTGTCAAAATAAAAAAAAGATTGAAAACGAGAATACGTATTTTGTATCAAATTCGTCAATTTATTATCCACCCCCGAGTGGGTCTGAGTATACCAAGTCAAGCAAATGCCGGATTGTGTTGTAAAGCCCGTATCTGTTGCCGCTGTTTGATCCCATACATTGCAGACGGTGACCAGCGTTCATTGAAGAGGGGGACCGGCGTTCATTGAAGAGGGGGACCGGCGTTCATGGCGGCCTCTAATGTTTCTGTTTACTAAGGAGGAAAGTCACCCGTACTGTCATGAAGACAATACCCGGCCAGGGGGTAGCGGAGCCGGTCGTCTCTCACAGATATATGTTCTGCTCTGTGGAGCCACAGAAGGCTCTCATTTCGGGATAATTCAATTAATTGCCGACAAGCATGAGATAGGGCTAATCCGGGTCTAAATGTAGCGATTATCGCGATTACCGGTGTCATGCTGTCCGTATCGCTGGTGATACCGGATAGGGGCATGCGCTGTGGGTGGACATTGGGAACTGCCTGAAACCTGGCCAAGAAAAGCCGGGCTCGGCCGGGCCACTGGGTACTACTAAAAATGGATTGCAGAATATTAAAACGAAACCCGCGCATTGGACCTGAGATTGATGAATACATGCAATTCTTCTTATCACTCGGTTGATCAAGGTTCGTCCATGTCGTCCAGTGAAAGCTGTCAGCAAAACCGCGTGTCATGTCTCAAGTGATTACAAGCACAATAGGTGCATAAACCGTGCACTACACCAATTGGCGAAAGAATATAAATCATTATTCATGTTAAAATCTAATCAGGTTCTAGTGCTATCACAAGTTTGACCTTGATTAATGGAGTATGTTGTGTGTGGCCATTAGAAACGTTCTCTTTACTCACTTCAGTGTTCTACAAAGACAGTATGTTGTATTTATCGATAAGAAACGTTCTATATAAACTCTTGTGTCCTACAAAGGCCGTCTTATGTGTCCATTAGAAATGTCCACTTTTGAGTGATCTACAAAGGATTGTGTTCTGTACACATGTCTTCTACTAAGTTTATCTGTTGTGTTCTGCACACATGCGTTCTACAAAGCATTTTATTGTGTTGTGCACACATGTATTCTATAAGTCTTTGTTGTGTTCTGCACACACGTGTTCTACAAAGTCTATGTGTTGTGTTCTGTACACATGTGTTCTACAAAGTCCATCTGCTGTGTTCTGCACGCACGTGTTCTACAAAGTATATCTGTTGTGTTCTGTAAACATGTGTTCTACAAAGTCTATCTTTTGTGTTCTGTAAACATGTGTTCTACAAGTTTATCTGTTGTGTTCTGAAACACGTGTTCTACAAAGTCTATCTATTGTGTTCTGTAAACACGTGTTCTACAAGTCTATCTATTGTGTTCTGCTCACATGTGTTCTACAAGTCTATCTATTGTGTTCTGTAAACACGTGTTCTACAAAGCCTATATGTTGTGTTCTGAACACACGTGTCCTACAAAGTCTATCTATTGTGTTCTGTACACACGTGTTCTACAAAGTCTATATATTGTGTTCTGTACACACGCGTACAAAGTCTATCTACTGTGTTCTGTAAACACGTGTTCTACAAAGTCTATCTATTGTGTTCTGTACACACATGTTCTACAAAGTCTATCTATTGTGTTCTGTAAACACGTGTTCTACAAAGTCTATCTATTGTGTTCTGTACACACATGTTCTACAAAGTCTATCTATTGTGTCCGTACACACGTGTTCGACAAAGTCTATCTATTGTGTTCTGTACAAACGTGTTCTACAAAGTCTATCTGTTTTGTTCTGTACACACGTGTACAAAATCTATCTGTTCTACGCGTCCCTGACACAGCATATATTCCATTTACATCAGAAAGTGTCCTTTGTACCCAGACAATGGCAGTAGTATGCTAACCACGTGTTTTCCCTACAAAGACACGAGGACTGTGACAGGAGAGGGTAATCGCTTCATGCTTTCAGGTTGTGTGCGACACATGGCGGGAAATGAAGCATGCGGGAGGAGAATGAAAGCTAAATGGGGAGGTAATCAGGCGCGCAGTATTTATACTGGCACAAAGCTTCGGTGATAATCCCCCATACACGGTTGTGGTTGACATGTAGTCTGTATTTCTCACATCAATCCCTCAGGGGAGAGATTTCCCCACCCATCGGACTGAACGCCATCTTGTCGAGGATCTATTGTGGGTGGGTGCAAATTAAAGGGGTTCGTGCACCTGGGGCCTAGTCTCCTGATCAATGCATGAGTGACTCGACGCAGGTCAGCGTAACATGTAACAAGCAGATCCAGTTTACTTTGTGGTATTGTCGTGTAGTAGATTCTACAGACGGAACCCAGTCTATATGGTGCTATTTACAACTTTTGATTCATTTTAAGATTAGGAAACAGAGTTTTATGGATGTCAACGTCTGTATTATGAGGAACATCTTAACATTATTGTCCAGTTTTCAAAAATGAGAAAAAACTACCCTAAACCAAACTTCTTAAAATGAATCTACTTCTTAATAGACTGAAAATGGGAACTGGGAATTATCCAACGTTGTAAAAGTTATGTTACTAACTAACACAAACAACATGTTTCGCAATTGAATATATAGTCTGCCTCACAGTCCCTGAACCACATTATTTTCCCCACTGCCTTGTCCTCCCTGCAATGTAGTCTGTCTCACAGTCCCTGAACCACATTATTTTCCCCACTGCCTTGTCCTCCCTACAATGTAGTCTGTCTCACAGTCCCTGAACCACATTATTTTCCCTACTGCCTTGTCCTCCCTACAATGTAGTCTGTCTCACAGTCCCTGAACCACATTATTTTCCCCACTGCCTTGTCCTCCCTGCAATGATATTTTAAAGCCCTAAATGAAGCAAGATTTCCCAAGGTTCAGGAATCTCCCAACTCACTGGGACTCCTTTTCAATTTAAATGTGTTAATGTGTTACCAACAAAATTATATATATTCAGAGACTAAGCGTTAGTCTACTGAATGTTGTACTGATATCTGTTCTCATTGCTCGGTGCTGATGCTTAGTGTATACCTGTATATTAAGATAATGTTGTATCTCTGATAGCAGCCTCAATAATCTCCAGGGTATACGTTACGATCACTCTCCACTCTACCCTGGATGCATCCACGGCTTGGCCCGGTAATAATAATGCATCTTTCTTCTTCGTCTTTATTTCTGAACTGTAGGCCAGAGGTCCGCAGTACAGGTAAAAAACAGTTAAAATGGGTGTGTGGTACAAGCGCGTTTGCGTTTTAACAGTGCATGGTGTATAAACGTAGCAATNGCGTTCATTGAAGAGGGGGACCGGCGTTCATGGCGGCCTCTAATGTTTCTGTTTACTAAGGAGGAAAGTCACCCGTACTGTCATGAAGACAATACCCGGCCAGGGGGTAGCGGAGCCGGTCGTCTCTCACAGATATATGTTCTGCTCTGTGGAGCCACAGAAGGCTCTCATTTCGGGATAATTCAATTAATTGCCGACAAGCATGAGATAGGGCTAATCCGGGTCTAAATGTAGCGATTATCGCGATTACCGGTGTCATGCTGTCCGTATCGCTGGTGATACCGGATAGGGGCATGCGCTGTGGGTGGACATTGGGAACTGCCTGAAACCTGGCCAAGAAAAGCCGGGCTCGGCCGGGCCACTGGGTACTACTAAAAATGGATTGCAGAATATTAAAACGAAACCCGCGCATTGGACCTGAGATTGATGAATACATGCAATTCTTCTTATCACTCGGTTGATCAAGGTTCGTCCATGTCGTCCAGTGAAAGCTGTCAGCAAAACCGCGTGTCATGTCTCAAGTGATTACAAGCACAATAGGTGCATAAACCGTGCACTACACCAATTGGCGAAAGAATATAAATCATTATTCATGTTAAAATCTAATCAGGTTCTAGTGCTATCACAAGTTTGACCTTGATTAATGGAGTATGTTGTGTGTGGCCATTAGAAACGTTCTCTTTACTCACTTCAGTGTTCTACAAAGACAGTATGTTGTATTTATCGATAAGAAACGTTCTATATAAACTCTTGTGTCCTACAAAGGCCGTCTTATGTGTCCATTAGAAATGTCCACTTTTGAGTGATCTACAAAGGATTGTGTTCTGTACACATGTCTTCTACTAAGTTTATCTGTTGTGTTCTGCACACATGCGTTCTACAAAGCATTTTATTGTGTTGTGCACACATGTATTCTATAAGTCTTTGTTGTGTTCTGCACACACGTGTTCTACAAAGTCTATGTGTTGTGTTCTGTACACATGTGTTCTACAAAGTCCATCTGCTGTGTTCTGCACGCACGTGTTCTACAAAGTATATCTGTTGTGTTCTGTAAACATGTGTTCTACAAAGTCTATCTTTTGTGTTCTGTAAACATGTGTTCTACAAGTTTATCTGTTGTGTTCTGAAACACGTGTTCTACAAAGTCTATCTATTGTGTTCTGTAAACACGTGTTCTACAAGTCTATCTATTGTGTTCTGCTCACATGTGTTCTACAAGTCTATCTATTGTGTTCTGTAAACACGTGTTCTACAAAGCCTATATGTTGTGTTCTGAACACACGTGTCCTACAAAGTCTATCTATTGTGTTCTGTACACACGTGTTCTACAAAGTCTATATATTGTGTTCTGTACACACGCGTACAAAGTCTATCTACTGTGTTCTGTAAACACGTGTTCTACAAAGTCTATCTATTGAGTTCTGTACACACATGTTCTACAAAGTCTATCTATTGTGTTCTGTAAACACGTGTTCTACAAAGTCTATCTATTGTGTTCTGTACACACATGTTCTACAAAGTCTATCTATTGTGTCCGTACACACGTGTTCGACAAAGTCTATCTATTGTGTTCTGTACAAACGTGTTCTACAAAGTCTATCTGTTTTGTTCTGTACACACGTGTACAAAATCTATCTGTTCTACGCGTCCCTGACACAGCATATATTCCATTTACATCAGAAAGTGTCCTTTGTACCCAGACAATGGCAGTAGTATGCTAACCACGTGTTTTCCCTACAAAGACACGAGGACTGTGACAGGAGAGGGTAATCGCTTCATGCTTTCAGGTTGTGTGCGACACATGGCGGGAAATGAAGCATGCGGGAGGAGAATGAAAGCTAAATGGGGAGGTAATCAGGCGCGCAGTATTTATACTGGCACAAAGCTTCGGTGATAATCCCCCATACACGGTTGTGGTTGACATGTAGTCTGTATTTCTCACATCAATCCCTCAGGGGAGAGATTTCCCCACCCATCGGACTGAACGCCATCTTGTCGAGGATCTATTGTGGGTGGGTGCAAATTAAAGGGGTTCGTGCACCTGGGGCCTAGTCTCCTGATCAATGCATGAGTGACTCGACGCAGGTCAGCGTAACATGTAACAAGCAGATCCAGTTTACTTTGTGGTATTGTCGTGTAGTAGATTCTACAGACGGAACCCAGTCTATATGGTGCTATTTACAACTTTTGATTCATTTTAAGATTAGGAAACAGAGTTTTATGGATGTCAACGTCTGTATTATGAGGAACATCTTAACATTATTGTCCAGTTTTCAAAAATGAGAAAAAACTACCCTAAACCAAACTTCTTAAAATGAATCTACTTCTTAATAGACTGAAAATGGGAACTGGGAATTATCCAACGTTGTAAAAGTTATGTTACTAACTAACACAAACAACATGTTTCGCAATTGAATATATAGTCTGCCTCACAGTCCCTGAACCACATTATTTTCCCCACTGCCTTGTCCTCCCTGCAATGTAGTCTGTCTCACAGTCCCTGAACCACATTATTTTCCCCACTGCCTTGTCCTCCCTACAATGTAGTCTGTCTCACAGTCCCTGAACCACATTATTTTCCCTACTGCCTTGTCCTCCCTACAATGTAGTCTGTCTCACAGTCCCTGAACCACATTATTTTCCCCACTGCCTTGTCCTCCCTGCAATGATATTTTAAAGCCCTAAATGAAGCAAGATTTCCCAAGGTTCAGGAATCTCCCAACTCACTGGGACTCCTTTTCAATTTAAATGTGTTAATGTGTTACCAACAAAATTATATATATTCAGAGACTAAGCGTTAGTCTACTGAATGTTGTACTGATATCTGTTCTCATTGCTCGGTGCTGATGCTTAGTGTATACCTGTATATTAAGATAATGTTGTATCTCTGATAGCAGCCTCAATAATCTCCAGGGTATACGTTACGATCACTCTCCACTCTACCCTGGATGCATCCACGGCTTGGCCCGGTAATAATAATGCATCTTTCTTCTTCGTCTTTATTTCTGAACTGTAGGCCAGAGGTCCGCAGTACAGGTAAAAAACAGTTAAAATGGGTGTGTGGTACAAGCGCGTTTGCGTTTTAACAGTGCATGGTGTATAAACGTAGCAATATTCTGAAGTAGCTGTACATTTTCTGTTGACATTAGTATGCTGAATTTGAAAAATGTGGGACAGGACGTGTACTTAGATGGTATATAATACTTTCCTAGGTCTTCATACTGTGGACAGATGAGAAGGACATGGTATTCATCTTCAATAATATCCCTGTCACACATTTTGCAGGATTTTTAACATGACATATTCTTTTAAAATACATTTAATCATAGTAGCCACATCGAAACTGCGATAACGATGCTCTTAATTTCCTTATACTTACGTCTGTTGTGCTTATTTCTGGCCTCGCTAGCCTTTTCAACCAAATACAGTAGCATCTTATAGGCTTTTAAGGGGTAGCGGTGAGGACGCATTGAGATGACTTTCAACCAATGTAAGATAGAACGTTTCAGTGCCCAGATAAAGATTGGGTATCTTCCGCATTCACCTAATACAATATCACTGGATGTTGATCTGCGGATGCCCAGAAAACGTTTACAAGCTTGTTTGAGTGGCATTTAAGAAGTTGAGACGTACAATATAGAACAAGTTTTATGGATAACCACTTCTTTATTTCGTGAGTGCGACGTTTCGATA
>VKKT01000316.1:129629-141791 GCA_008038995.1 Haliotis laevigata
GCCGTGATGTTGCTGGAATATTGCTTAAAGCGGCGTAAAACCAAACTCAGTCAGTCAGTACTTCACATACGTAACGTAAGTGGGTAAACACTTCGGTTGCTGAAGCTCGGTAGCTCGGATAATAAGGAGATATGTAACATTTTTATAAAACGCTTGGCATACCCTTGTATTTTATATCCGTTTTTTGTTTAAACACATACATGTAGTTAGCAAGGTTTTGAGAGTTGTGTACATTATCGAGTCTGGACCAGACAAGCCAGTGCTCGGAAGCAAGTGCCTCGGTCCAGGCAATCAGGGTCACTTGACACATAGAGTCACGTCACGCCACCAAATACCCATTTCAGGCAACTCTTACGACGGAGACGGGGCTCGCTCACTCACTCACTCATTTAGCGAAGTTTCCTGTGGCGAAACAAAATGCAACTAAACGGATAAGATGATGAGGGCCCCGTTTCACAAAGCTCTCGTAAGCCTAAGATCTCGTAACTTTTCTCGTAGCAGTCGTACCTGCTATACTGTAACATTGACTTACGATAGTTGTAGCGCTACGAGAGCTTTGTGAAACGGGGCCCAGGTCTCGCTGCCTTGCTTGACATATGTCATCGCATCTACTACATAGGTTGATGTTCATAATGTCAATCACTGGCTTGTCTGGTCCATATTTGATCAATCACAGATCATCTTCATTCAACCGGAATATTGCTGAGTGCAGTGTGAATCAAACAAACAAGAACGAAGCAATTAAGCCAACAAAAACACAAGAAAACTTTCAAGCAGCCGACGAAAAACATGACCGAGGATTTCTGGTTTTACGGGAAATCGTACAGAAAAGTCGACGTGCACCAAATCGATCTGGATTCACGAGATTTAAAGTTATATGGTTTAAGACACGCACTGACCAGTAATCTCTCACTGATTACAGTGGTGGACTTTAATCTCATTTAAACACTTTGAATTTGCCTAACCAAACACATCGACAACGAAAAAAACCGTGCTAAGCATCGGCGAGCTCCCTCGATCCTACAGATGTTATCGTGTTATCTATGTTCTTTTACTAGGCGACATCACAGACATTTAGCGAAATGAAAATATACCTTGCTTGATTTCAACTCCCCTACTCACCCCTCCGTCTAACCCCAGCTTTCCTTCCTCCAACACCAAACGCCCACCCCGCTAAATCCACCTCCACCCCAAACAGCAACAATCAAAGCAAGAACCACTCTCAGACCTTACCTTCCTCAAGATCAATAGTCAAGCTTAGAATACCCCGATACGTATTTCTTTTTTCACATGAATATTAATTATTATATCATCCACGGGTTTTACAACTGCAGCAATCACGTGGTTCAAATTCTAGGCTTTGACTTTGATAATGTGTCCTGATTTGATGGTTTACCTTTTCAAAACGGCGTGTTTAACCAAACTCACTCACTCACTCTTCCGCTCAACTCACTCACTCACTCAAACCACCACTCACTCACTCACTACATATGGTTTGACATCGACTCTTTCGATCATGTTATTATTCACTGGACTTTCTGGCCCAGATTTGTTTATACACAACCTGCCGTCGTGTAACAGTCATTTGCTCACTGGGTCAGTACCAGTAGCTTTGGTCGCTCACTCACTCACTCACTCTCATCTCAACCCGAGAAAGAATGCGTGGCTTGTTCTCATCACAGAGAACCGAGCAAGCTGATACACAAGGTAGCGTGTTTTCAAAACAACCATCAAAAGCTTCTGTTCAGTTTGATAGTGGTGCTAATGTTCTATGGAGGGTTATCGGAAGCCATTCCGCATCAGCACGCTGGTTGGCCAGTTACCGGCTCACTAATAACTATGTCGGTTTTACCAAAATTCAATTTACATGGCTTCATAGTCAGGCTAATGGAGTTTTAATTGCGGCAAATAAACATTGTCTCAGTTTCAGAAATGCACTTTAAGTAATTATCCTTGGTAATGTCAGTAAAACTGGTTATGGCTTTCATATTGGGGTCATCTACGCAGCCACTACAAGGCGCCAGCAAGCTACACACCCCTATTATAGACTCTGCTTTCTACAATAACGACCAATTATGATATTTCTGCATGGTTGTTTAAAGTTTTAATGCTAAGAAAACAGAAAATCGATTGGTATTCGTCCCTACATTTCAGAATTAGTTCTTTGGATTCCAAGGAAGGGAATGGGCCGCAGATAAGGAAACAAAGGGTTGTTCTACCATCTTCGTGAGTCAAGGGTTTGTTTCAGTTACACTCTTGGGAGTACCGGGATACAGTGTAAGGGACACTCCGTTCGATTATCCAAGGATGGGGCTGGGAACAGTTGTCTCACGTGCCGAGGTTGGCATGGGTTACTAGGGACGTTGTTAGGAAACGTGCTTATGAATTCATCTAACCAAAAGAATATTGCTGAGTGCGGCGTAAAACTAAACTCACTCACTCAAACTCTAACCAAAAATCTACACGGGTAATATGCGCAGGGTACTGGCGACTAGGTGTCACCTAAAACACGATTGGGGGCACACTTGGAGGTACTGGTGACCTTGTGTTGACTAGAGTGAGTTGGGTTTTACGCCGCTTTTAGCAATATTCCAGCAATATCATGGCGGGGGGGCCCCAGAAATGGGCTTCACACATTGTACCCATGTGGGGAATCGAACCCGGCTTTAAACACTAGGCAACTCCACCGCCCCTGAGTTAACTAGAAGCGCCGCGGTACCCTAACATAGGGTGTTGGCGACCTCGTCATCGGAGACACACACGGGGTTCTGGCGACGTCGTGTTAACCAGAAACGCCACGGGAGACACATGCGACGTACCGGTGACCTTGTCTTACCCAGAAACGATGCGGATGAGCAAAATGAGGTACCGGCAACGTTGTCTTACCAAGAACACCACGAAAGACACACATGAGGGACTGGCGACTTTGCCTTTCCCAGAAACGCCATCAAAGACAAACTAGGGAAGCTGGGAAGTGAGTCTTCTCTGTTGAAACCAGTCAGAACTGGAAACGACAATCGAGAAATTCCGGCCAATTTTACGTTTCTCGCTTCATCTTGTCCGACCAATATCTGCGTCGTATTAGGACCCACGCCTGTATATTATGCAATTTATTTTCACAAGATGACGACACCTTTTAAGTTATTATTTCTCGGCGACGATAGATTGTCGGCAGAAATTGAAACCCGTGGATCAAAGGAAACTGACTAGTTTTCTCTCTTCCCGAGCAATCACCACTATATGTCGTTGGCGTTCCCAGGAATACTAAAATCAATTCCTAGCTCGTAAGGTGACTTTGTCCACAAACACTGACATCTCGATAATATCTCAACGTTCTCTCCTTTTGAAAGACATCGTTTGATGGAATTTCGACGCTTTAAGTGGCAATCACCTAAACCATCATGGCTGTTTGAAATCAGCGACCTGGCAACCGAGGAATGTTGGAAAAATACCGCCAGCTCGACAGTGCCGGATGTACACCTGAATTGTATAGAATTCTGTCACGCGATATTGGTGCCAAGATAGACAGTTCCGTTCTCCAAGTTTGACAGATTTTGTAATGGACTTATTTTCGGTTAGAGAGCGAGAGCTAAAAAACAAAATGGCGGCGAGATCGTCTGCTAAGCGCGGGAGACATATTGGCAGGGTAAAGTGCGATGACATGTGGTAGGCAGCCAACAAGTTGGGTCGTTTGGGACCTGTCGACACCGGAGAAGTTGAATTACTGATAGCATACGTGTCAGCTCGTTCGGACGCTGTGTTTTCAGATCCGAACATAGCTCACTCCTCTCCGTCCCTGTTGGTACACTTTAACTTCGAAACATGGCAATTTGAGTCGACATATCGTACTCACGATGAATCTTTTCATCGCCCCGAACGTCTAGCCCCTCTACCCGCCAATTCAAGCCGTCACGAAAACGCGCGGAATTCATAAATATGCTTCAGAATACAACGCTTGAAGACAGATTGGGATCTTCAAAACTCAAGAACAACAATGCATCAACGTCTTTTACACTTAGTTAAGAGTGGTGCAACCCGTAACAGAGGCTTCAGAGATGCGGAGGCATTTGAGTTGAATGTAGCTCAGTAGGCGCAAGAAAGTGGGAAACAATATAATAAGACCATGAGTGGGTGAGTTTAGTTTATTTCAGCAATATCACGGCGGGGGACAGCAGAAATTGTCTTCAAACATTGCACCCATATGGGCTCGATCCCCGTCTTCGGCGTGACGAGCTAACACTTTAAGCACTAGGGTGAGTGAGTGAGTTTAGTTGTATGCCGCTTTTAGCGATATTCCAGCAACATCACGGCGGGGGACACCAGGCACAGGCTTCACACATTGTACCCATGTTGGGAATCGACCCCGGGTGACGAGCGAACGCTTTATCCACTTGGCTACCAAACGGCCCCTTAAGACTATGAACTCATCTTTGTGATAAATCCACCGTAGTGGTAAGACCTACTTTGGATGCAGAGGAGGTGATAGTTGTTGTTAGATTTGTCAAAGGCGTATATCAAAACCTTGGCAGGGACAGTGAGTTATTGCGCCGTTGGGATGATGTATGGTCGTCACATCTCGTTGTTGTACCATCAAGGACATAATTCACTGTATGATGATGGCTTCGGGATGGCCACATGTTTCACAGCAGTGCATTTTGTGACAGATGAAACAGTGTAAATGCCGCGGGTGATAACTTGATGGTGTCTTCTCCATGCTCTGAAACGTATAGTGGTTTCATATGAGAGGCTAGTATGGCATACAGACCCTGAAGCAAATATATCCAAGAAATCTCACGGAAGTCTAGAAAATGTGGCAAGTCTAGATTTCCACAGCTTCTGAAAATGAAGAAAGTCTCAGGGCTCCTTTTCATTATATTTTATTTTTTTCACTTTGAGTTTTTTTTTCTGTAAAATATGTCCATTTCAGAGACTAGTTGTTAGTCTAATGAGCGGGAGCGGTAGTGTACGTTGAATCCACAATTTATTGGAGAAATTGGAGGCAGCAGGAAACAATCGTCAGAATAGGACAGATGGGGGCAGCTGGAATCAGACTGTCGAAGACATTAGAAGTCTTACACAGTTGGAGTCAGGTTGAATGTTAGTTCTAATGAAACTACGGGAACTGTAGTATTGACAGAAGTCTGGGTTCGAGCCCACAAAACTGTGATGTACCAATTTCAAACAGAAGCGATAAAGAGTGATATTTTCCCCAAACTATCCTAGAAGATGATATTCGACATCTGAATGTGGGCTAGTTGATACAAATATTTCTCACGAGTCGTTTTCGTTGCAAGATGATACCATTTTCAGTCAGGAGCAGTCAAAGCCAGTTGGATTCGTGTTATCAAGAAAACAAAACATCGTGTCTCTGCAAACACAATATGTATCTCATTATTGCATTCTCTTATTTTATTACTGTAATAATTTGTGATTTTAGTGCCTCATGGGCCAAATGGTCTTTTTTATATTTAATGTATGTACACTAAACGCCAAAAGAAACGTTACCCTCCTACCGTAATGAATTACTGAAAAAGTATTAAAGATAGGTTAGAAAGTATTAGCTTACAGGAAATCTAACAATACAGCTTTATGCAAATCATGAAATAAACTTTTCAAATGCATTCATATTTAGGTGAAATGCATCTCTTTCAGAAGAGATGAATTGTCCTATATTCGCCCATGCCGAAATAAACCAATAACAGTGGATTAGATGTAAAAAAGAAAGGTAAAAATAAAATTCTGCTTTTGGGACAAAGATAAACCATTTAAAGTCACCATTTTTCAACTATTAAAACAAGAAATTAAACAACTGCTGTAGAGTGTGTATAATTGTAAAATAATCATTCCTATGCTATCAGTCTTTTAAAACATTTCCTGCTGATTTGCATTAGTGAAAACAAGTAAAATGTGTCTTTGATATTGTGAAAAAATGTTAGGAACATCTAAAATTATCTTTGTTAACATTTTTGCTTGCAAAGTAGCATTTTTCTATTTTCTGTTTACACATAGCAATATCAAAACGCAGCAACATTCAAGCATCCATTTCACATGCAGAATGATTCTATAGGGTATAAAGAGAGCCTAGAAGACATGATCTNATACACAAGTACGAGAAATATGCCACGATTAACAGCTGAAGGGAGAGAAAGAGCCATTGGGATGGTGCAGATTGGGTCGACATACAATGCTGTTGCCAACGCCCTCGGATGCCACCGTATCACGGTTATAAGACTTATTTAGGGTTACAGACAGACTGGGGTCACCGTATACAGACCAAGAAATGGACGTCCATGCATCACAACGCCAGCTGTAGATAGGTACCTCCGTCATTAAGGAAGGAGGGTAACGTTTCTTTAGGCGTTTAGTATATGTATTGATTGCATTGCATTGTACTCTCTCTCTCTCTCTCTCTCCTCTCGTTCTCTATCAGTCCGTCATTTAATGCGTTTCCAAATGACAAAAAGACACACTGTCATACTCGGCACCAATTATGCCTAGCCACGGCTACAATAGGCCAGTGAATCCTTTGAAGAGTATAACTAAACAGTAACGACTTATACTTCATCGTTCAGGTACAGTGTGATCCATTCTCTTCCCACAGAGGTTACGTGTCATATCTTCCTACGAACCTCTGTTCTAATACGGCCCTTTCAGGGTGCGAGTATTCACAATTCGTGATTGGTTGCAATCAGATTTAATTGTGCAATCAGCGACGTTGTTTCAAAAGTGATCCTTCGCAAGGCCTCGGTAATTTCCGTACGCTTCGGGAAAACTAGAACCTCTTCCCCTGCGCGCTGCGCAAACGTTTCTTCTAGACAGAACTCAGTCATGTAATGGCGGATGAATGGCGTCTCCATCGCCCTCTTTGACAACGGACAAGGTAGCCATTAAATGTCTTGTCTGTAACATCAACACAAGTCCCCGGCAGAGGAGGGATATTTGTGGCCCCACATTTGCTTGTATTAGTCAAGTTGGATCTAAGTCGATGTAACTAACAAGCGTTCTGATTGGATAGAAAAAAGGGAGATAATTCATCAGGGGATTTTACGAGAACCAGGAAATATGGCCGTATCATAACGGAGGTTCGTAGGAAAATGTGATACGTAACCTCTATGGGAAGGGAATGAGTGTGATCGTGACGCTATGGCTGTCGTTTTCTGTGTGTTGCTTAAGGCTTCAATATTACAACTCTCATTTGTCACCACTCGTACCTTTTCGTAATTTCTTGCTTGCCCATGAATAGCAGGATTGGTCACGAATGTACATCTCTATGACGTCAGCCTGTAAAAAGACGAGTCTCTGGACCAAACAATGCAGTGATTGACGTCATGAACATCCATCTACGCAACTGGGATACGATGACCTGTAATCAGCCTGGTCACGGAGCCTACAGGCGGCGGATCTTCAATAGCCTCTGACAATATCTATGAGCCACAGGGACCAGAATTGCTACGCAGGGCCCAGGTCCAAAAAGCTTTGTATCGCTACGACATTCGCAAGTCTGTGATAAACTATAGAATTACGACAGGTCGTAAAGTTACGAACGCTAAAGGTACTTGCAGTCTCTTAACAGAATATTGTGACTGCATGTGGATCTTTAAAAATATAATCTGTATAATCTAAATATATTTACAACTGTGATAGCGAATGGCCCCATGACACCAAGAAAGGCTGTCAACAAGGAACTCGAACACAGTCCTCGAACAGATAACTCGCACTAACTAGGGAGCTACTTTCCTGTAATAGATGATAATTCACGGTCTCCATGTCGCTACTTCCTTTGCATCCAAGGTCAAGGTCAGGGGAGGATACAGCTTTTTGAGAGAGGGGGTGCACACTATTGAAAAGGGGGTTGGGAGTGGTGCACACTTCATTTTCACGAGAATTTCAATGGTCATTTAATAAACTTTCAGGACAAAAGGGGGGTGCGCACCCCTGCAACCCCCCTCTGGTTCCGCCTATGAAGGTCATCATTGACGTCAACCGGGCGCCATCTTCTTCAAAATGTGACAAAAGAAGTCCGCCTTGTCTCTTCTCTCGTTGCGTACGTCACAAAACATGACCTTTAAGTCCAAGGTCAAGGTCATTCTTTATCCGGACGCCATCGTTTTCAAAATGGCGGCTGGTGTACGTTTTCTTTATAGCCTCCCTGGTTTTAATGACCCGTCTTGTCAGGGAGGAGATAACGATACACCCGGGGTCTGGTCTTACGGTCCCTGAAGATAAGGAAAGCGGTCATTGAACAATACAGTCGGACAATTAGCACTCCATCATACGGAGAAATTATCGAATTGTCGAGATGTTTACATTATAACTATACAAATGAGATAAACTTCAATTGTAAATGACGTGTTACGGGGTTGGGTGGTCGCGGCTGGTGTCGCTTCAAACTGACGGGAATCTGATAAAAATAACAGAAAAACCTTTCCGTACAAATTGTAGACGAGAAGCTGGGAGGTAATGGCCGCCATGGATCCACGGGAGACGTGGTATTCGGGCGGGGAAGTTTCTGAAGTATTCTAATGGTCGTGTTCGTTTTGGGTGATGCTGTGAAGAAGGAGAGAAGTGCATGTTTAAATGGAAACTGAGACGAAAGGATGTATGTTCGTTGTGTATTGACCTCGGAGAGAGCTAAGTGGTTCAATCAACTCCAATACCGTGCTGTTTACGTCTTGGGAAGGGCGAACCTCCCAGCCTCCTCTTGTTCTTCATCTTCGAAGTTTGACAGTAACATATTTACAAACAAAACTGATTTGAACCTAAGTATCTTTATGTAAATTGCGCCACGGACCCTACATAGTTGTGTTTCTAATTACCTTCGAGAACTGGGGTTTGTTGTTAGCAGTCAGAATACGATACCCTCGCTGTCAGAAGTGTTTACGTGGAATCTAAATGTTTAGACAAAAATACATTCGTAACGACTTGCTAGATTGGTATTTAGACAAAAGGGTGAAGGAACTGTTGTGTCATATCTGCCGGACGCTTGTAAACTGATAATGAACCACTGTTTGCGTGCGAGTTGCAGACTGGGTCCCGTCTAATGATGTCTGGCTTTGCGGTGACACATGCCAGCAAGGAAGCTAGACAAGTTAATTAGGTCGGTTTCGTACTCCCAACAGGGGTACTTAAAAGCATTGGACTACAGCACGTATACACATAAACAAGTATACTCTCTTAACTTAGCTTCCCAATCAACTCCGAACTTCATACAGATGACCGCTGCCGACCCATTCTCTTCCCACAGAGGTTACTTGTCATATCTTCCAACGAACCTCTGTTCTAATACGGCCCTTTCAGGGTGCGAGTGTTCAGGATTCGTGATTGGTTGCAATCAGATTTAGTTGTGCAATCACAGACGTTGTTTCAAAAGTGATCATTCGCAAGGCCTTGGTAATTTCCGTATACTTCGGGAAAACTAGAACCTCTTCCCCTGCGCGCTGCGCAAACGTTGCTTCTAGACAGATCTCAGTCATGTAATGGCTGATTAATGGCGTCTCCATCGCCCTCTTTGACAACGGACAAGGTAGCCATTAAATGTCTTGTCTGTAACATCAACACAAGTCCCCGGCAGAGGAGGGCCCCACATTTGCTTGTATTAGTCAAGTTGATGTAACACGTGTTCTGATTGGACAGAAAGAATGAAGATAATTCGTGTTGCGATGTTTTGCCGCTAGGGGACTTTTCAAGAACCGGGAAATATGACCGTATTAGAACATATGTTGGTAGGAAGAAATGACAAGTAACCTCTGTGGGAAGAGAATGCTGCCGACCAGACTGAGTCCTTTATCCGGAATAATAAGTTTGTATCAGTGAAGACAACTGTGTCTGTCGTCTCTACCAACCTAGTTAACATTAAATGTCTGCTCAGTATCAGGATGTTCTCTCCCAAACTTTAGATCTTGCACTTGATAACTTGATAACTTTCATATTGTGTATTTGTGTATTTTTATTGTCATTGTTTTACAGTGTGACACGGAAATAAAAAAAAATAAATTTCTTCTTCTTCTTCTTCTTCTTCTTCTTCTGCTTCTGCTTCTTCTTCTTCTTCTTCTTCTGGGGCGGTTGGGTAGCCTAGTGATGAAAGCGTTGGCTCGTCACGCCGAAGACCCGGGTTCGAATCTCCACATGGGTACAATGTGTGAAGCCCATTTCTGGTGTCCCCCGCCGTGATGTTGCTGGAATATTGCTTAAACCAAACCCAGTCAGTCAGTCTTCTCCTTCCCCTCTTCTTAATCACCCCTAGGGGTTCCGGGTCGGGACATCTACCATACAACCAATATTGGTAAAAGGTTGATGTTAATTGATTTGTTGGAGGCTCATAAGCCTGCATAGGCAATTAGTATTAGTTTAAAGCATTATTAAGACATTAATACGAATAACAGGGCTAAGGGTCTGCTTTTACGTAATTTCATTAACCCGGGTTCGTTTCCCCACATGGGTACAATGTGTGAAGATCATTTCTGGTGTTCACGTTCATGATTATGTTCATCACTTATATTATCTGATTATCGAAAGGAAAACTTTTACGTGGATCATTAAAGGTTTTAAATTGTTGAATTTGAAATCCGATTTCATTTGCCCTTCCAGCCTGCTGGGTAACAAATACGTTCCAAACAGACCCATTAACATACCCTTAAATCTCGTACTACAGTGCTCACAGGCCCCAGGCTTGTCGTAAGGGGCGACCGGGTCTGTCGTAAGAAGACACATCTCATCGTATCCCAATTGCGTAGATCGAGTCTCATGATGTTAATCACACTATTTCTGGTCAAGATCGCCGTCTTGCCACTGTGATATTGCTGAGTGTGGCGTAAGACAATAAACAAATACAACCCTATAAGGAGCTTTAACCAGTTTTACCTATTGTTGCCATCGGTTCCTGAACAATTTCGATCAATCAATAATTCCACCCATTATTTGCAACTGGGTTCTCGGTCAAGGCACGAACACTGACAAAGCTCCGTGCCACTGCACTACCATCTACAATGTCGGAAAACCCGTTCCCTCAATCAGCTGGTTGCTATATGTGCTATATGAAGTCTCTGTAAGCCTGTCTTACTTGGCATAACTAAAGCATATATACATAGGCTGCTCTGATTGTAACCTTCGCCACATCATATCCCTGGCTTTCAATGAAAGTACAACCATTTCAAGGTCCGTGGAAACTGGTTGACCTTGCACCCTTCATGCTCTGCGTTCATCATCAAACCAAGGTCGAGATATCGTATCACAGCATCGTAATTGGATCTTCTAATTATCCGCTTCGCTGCGTACGCGCGTGCATATCTTAGAACTAGTTCAGGTCACTTATCATGGCTTTTCAGAATCTCTTCATTTCAAAGACGAATGTCGGACCGTAATTCCAAAGCAAAAATTGATAGGATGTCAATCGATTTGCGTTTCAGTCAATGTTATTTTAGTGAGTGAGTATGATTTAATGCCGCTTTTAGCAATGTTCCAGCAACATCACGGCAGGGGACACTAGAAATGGGCTTCACACATTGTACCTACGTGGGGCATCGAACCTGGGTCTTCGGCGTGACGAGCGAACGCTTTAACCCGTTCGGCTGCTACTACTGACCAATGTAAGGTGACTGTTCAATTTCATTTGTTTACTAATTGAATTGTTATAAATAATTATATTTACTTTAGAATTGGGGGCAATAATATAGAAATGGTGAGTGAATTTTGTTCCGACTGTGAATATACATGTATTAGAACTGCATCACGACGACCTTAAATCTTCGTGTCTGGATCAGGCAAACCTTTGAGTGAAATATGAGCAAAGAACCTCGTCACCAGGAAGGAAGCAAACTCGAATCAGAGGTGTTACAAGAGAACGGTTAACCACCATGCACCTTAGCGTCATGTAGGATTTGTATCAGGATATCAAGAATGTATGAAATCATGGAAGAAACATTGTTTCGTTGTCGCTTTACAAAAAAACCCAGCCAAAAGTGTCAAAATGCGACAATGCGACATTTTGGCAGTTTGTCGCATTGTCGCTATGTCGCATTGTAGCTATGTCGCATTGTCGCTATGATGCATTGTCGCTATGTCGCTATGTCGCATTGTCGCTATGATGTATTGTCGCTATGTCGCATTGTCGCTATGATGCATTGTCGCTATGTCGCATTGTTGCTATGATGCATTGTCGCTATG
>VKKT01000316.1:325426-356285 GCA_008038995.1 Haliotis laevigata
GGTGTATCGTGACACCCCTAATTATAAATGTCGCAGACAGCCATTTGAAAGTTGGTTCAAAAGTGACACAGTTTAGCCCATTGCTAAGTATCTGGCAAATGCTTAATGAGTGCAAATAGGAGGCTTCTAATGGATGATGGGATGCAAGATAGCTGATACAAGGTGCTTCTCAAATATGCAATGTGATAAATAACATGGACTTCACAGGTACTGAGCATCTAAGATGAAGAAATACGGTACCAAATGGCACATACTTCCACACAAAGACCAGATGGGTTATGAACTTGACGATTCTGATTCCACCAGAACAACAGACATTTGGTTCATGATCAATAAACAAGTAAACATTTCCATACATAAATCTGATTTACCCCCGTAACTGGCAACTACAAATACTTTTCAGCAACATCTACCTAGGCTGTAAAGTTAGAATAATTCTAATTCAACAACCAGTGTTTTCACAGGAATACCCAGTTGATATTTTTAGCAACTGGTATATAACGCAATAAGATATAATTATTAGATTGTCATCCTCATCCACACCTACGACCAGTGTTCCCACATCATATCATATTGCATCCCTCCTGAAGAACCTACAGATTACAAAAAATCCATACATGCTTCGTGCAAATTACATGTGAACAGTTAATGTACAATAGAAACATAAATATAATTCCCCCTGCTTCCAGGTTTCGATCACTGAGGATGAAAATCTCTCTCTATATATATGTATATATATATAATCTGGGTTTGACAGCTAAAGCGAAGATCATTCGCCATGACAAAAACACAGGGAGACAACAGGAGGTTCGACTAAACATGCGATCATGAGATGCCATGCTTCAATCTATATGGAGGTGGAATTACCCTGGCGAGGCCGAAAGTCCGAAGAAAGGGTCATCAAAGATGGAGGAGAACCCAAACCCAGTGTGTACGCGGGGCACGAAGCCCCTCATGGGGTGGCTATAGCTGCTGGGTTGCATACGCTGCTGCATACGGTCCTGGCGCCGTCCCCCGGGCTGGTCACCACGGCGACGACGGTGTGGTCGCCACATACTGAAACATGGCCGCTTGGTGACAAGAGAGATAACTCTATCCTGACATCCTTTGTTGTAGTCCTGAGCTCCCAGAGTGAGGCTCATACCTCCAGCAACCAATCAGCTTGGTCGCATAGTTCATTTAGTATCTAACTATGTTCTGACTCAAACAAGGGGCGTTACATTATTGTTATTAGGATTAAATTTCAAAATCTTAATGAAACAATAATGAATAATGTCATCAATAATTGTGCACTTACAAACATTGTTATCTTATAATAATACAAAGTACCATTCATACCTTGATCATGTTCATTACATTTATATATTTTCAATCTTTCATTAATGTTGTTTTTTTTCATGACATTTAATTAAATTATAGACCTTACAGAAATGATTCAAAACAAATTGCCAGAGCCCCTTGTTGAGTCAGAGAGAGCCACGGTTTGGCCGAGAAGCCATGCAAATCTGACAGCCCAGAAGGACGAATTCCTAGTCGCACCTCGCTCTACATCGACACATTGTGTCACACATTGTACACACAAACATTAACTGCACATTTACTTAACATGGCTCAAGTCCGTCAACATTATCATCTGTATCAATGCACACCATCTTTTCAAATGAAAACATTTCAAGCGTTCTAAAACAAATGGCTGATGCCATATTTACTTCCTTTAACTATACTATCATCAGAAAAGTGAACAATCTTAACACTAAAGTGTCTATGATACCTTGAGCCCTTTTAGAAATTACTCGCACCTTAAATTACATGAATTTCACATAAAAGAAGAGTCATTACAAATAATTTCTGAAAGCTGCAGCCCACACACACTGAATTGTTTTTGTTATTCTTCGTCTCTAACATGCTTGTGGCACTGACAGAGAGACTGAAATGAATGCAAATGTCTTTAGTAAGCATTTAGCGAGGTTAGAAGCTTGTGCAGTGAATGGTGCCGCGAAGAACGTATCAATGTATCCTTCCTTCATTTAGAAATGTGCCCAGCCTACATTGTTTACACTAGCAAGTCTAACTAGACTACCTCTGTATCTCAATCTCAGGTAGGGAGAATCTAACCAGACACGCTAGGGAGTTATCACTAGATATACACCCCTGGTATATCACTGAAGTTGACACGAGGAGCTGTAATAATTGGGATGCTACCATTTCTCTAACAACCTCTCTACGGGGGCTTAGGGATGGAGTGGAAGCAAGATCTCCTGGTTTTGGGACTAACATCACGTAAGACAGTTTATACAGAATACATTACATCGAAACACATGTAATAACATCATGATAGTCAATGTCAACAATTCAAATCTTGATGAACAAAATGAACTTAGATGCTCAGCTTTGACAGTACAACATTGCAAGATTACATGGTGATTCAGTATTGCAAAAACAACAAACATGCCAAGGAAAGTCTCAGTACAACTACTATCATGACAACTATATAAATGCCATGCCATGCATTATACATGTACAGGAAAACGTACCAAACAAATCAAGCACAGCTGAAGTGCAGTTGGACCAATCACCAATAAGAACAGTATAACAACACAGAACCTTAGTAACAAATGGAGTAGTAAAATTAGTGTGTGGTGGATAAAACGTGTGACTGTCATATTTACTGTTGATGTTGAAGATAATATGCATCAAATACTGATGTAAAAATACAAACAACTAGTTACATGTCATCAGCTTATGGAGTTTTTCTCTCATTCCACTCAGAATCCTAATCATCATCATAATAACAATAATCATCATCTTCGAAATCAATAACATTCTCAGAAAGATTTTGCTGATGAATCTTACAGATATATGTTAGATTGGATATTACCGATTGGGTGCAGCTCTAGAAATGATGTAAAATGGATACTGTAGACCCACATATTCCCGATAGCAAGAGTGTACAATATGCATCACAATATATAAAATGTATACTGTAGACCCACATATTCCCGACAGCAAGAGTGTACAATATGCATCACAATATATAAAAGCCTGTATTGGAAGATCCAGTCATAAATCATATTCATGGACAGAAGAGACACAGAAAATACAACCAGAGTATCCCCCTACATAGCAAGAGCTATACAGCATATACCCTACATCTGTAGGAAAAAAATATCCCAACAGTTAAAAGACTAGGAGACAGAATAACAAGGTACAAGTACACTGAACATCGAAAGGAATCTGAGAAAAATATTAATACAAATATAAAGAAAATATCAAAAGGAAGAAATTAATTTTAGATAAATAAATGCAAAAATTCTACAGTATTAACATTAAAGTAAGAAGATAGGAATAGAACTGTATCATTGATAATACAGTGCTTGAAAACTATCTTATTCAAAGAATTCTACAAATTCTATCAGAAACTATACAAATACTAGATGTAGAAAGAACCCTTTTGAGAAGGATTGCCTAAAGAAAACAACTGAATCACAGAATTCTACACAGATTGTAGAAATGGACAAAAAGAAAAGAAAAAAAAACCCAGAAGGGACCATTTTCTGAGTCCATGAAGAAACTACTCAACTGTAGAGAAGGCTAAAGCGAAGTACAGGCACTGTCTTCCCTGTCTACCTAGCCCTGCCTTAGACACTATAGCTTTACAGAAGCAGTTACACTACATCCAACCATGCAATCCTCTAGGGAAACTCCAATGAGTCGGAGTCATGAAAATGTAACGATAACAAACTGTGGATACACAAAACAGGCTGTATAACAGGTTCACCCATCAAGGCATAGTGCCCAAGTTTTAGATTTTTAGAATTTTAGATTGATCAGATTCAAGAACATATTTTACACTGGTGAAGCAATGTTCAATGCGACGATGCTCTCTAAAGATGCCATCACAATATTGCTGGAATATTGCTAAAAGCTGCGTAAAACCCAACTCACTCCCTCTCTAAAGATGTTCCACATGTAATCTTGATACCTTCGGGTTGCAATTAAGGCAAGATACTTTATTTATGATAACTTCGTTAATATCTCATGATGTGACATTTCCATGAAGATTCGCATACCATTCTGGAATCTGATATTGGACAGAATCTTGTGAACACCAGTGTTTTAGCCTGATTTGTTAAGTATCCACAGTCTGGGCTCAACAAGAGCCTGATACTCCCTGTCATTTGTTGTCTATTGCAGCATTCCAAGGGAGGTAACTGTACTTACCCAGACGATGCAAATGGATCAGAGTCGAAGAATGAGGAAGAAAATACACTAGAACCCCCTGGGAAGCCTGTAAAAGAATGTTCGAACATCGAGCCATTGAAGTCTCCATTGCTTGTACCTACAACAAAATACACCTATGTCAGTCAGCTGACCTTTGACCCATGCCACATTTAAATTTGTCCCCAATACCAGCAGCAATTAAAAAGCGAACACCTGATTCTTTCATAACACCATGCTCATTCCTTGAACCATGAAAGATGAACCACAGCAATATGAAAGAATCATAAGGTGTTCAACTTTTGGGCAGTACATACATGCTGTACTAAAGGAAATGAAAATTTGTACTTATTTTCTTCATTTTATGAATTATTCTCCAAAGGGTATGTTCTCCCAACGAATACATGATTTTGGAATCATGGCCTAGATTTTCGAAGCTCTCTTAGCACTAAGATAGTCGTAAGTTAATGTTAATGAATGGCACTTACGACTATCTTAGCGCTAAGAGAGCTTCGAAAATCTAGGCCCTGGTGATTTTAGAACGATACCTCAAGATAAAAGGTGACTAAGTGCTGGAGCTGTTACAGGTGACAAGTGGCAATGTGGTACAACGGCCATGAGTGCCTCTGTGTACCTTGTGTGTAGGTGAGTCTGACAACTGGTACGTCCCCACCATGGAAGTCGGACTTCCATGTACCACTTACCTTATTGTTTAGTCCAAGCATATGTTAATATATCAACGCAAATAGCAGGAAATTTTTTGATGCAGCTGGAGTCAAATTTACCCAATCCTGCCACAGGATCTGAACCCAAAACCTGGGCAGATTCCATGTCCACATGACCAGGGTTAACCAGGAAGAGAACGTACATATGATGACATGTAGCTGGCCAAAGTAGATGATACTTGCAGCCATTGTGACTATCAAATCATCCTTTCAGACAAATCCAACAACAAGCATGGGGTGCTGGGCACCTGTCTTATCCGGATCTGTGATTACCGAAAGCGCTCCCTATACTTACTACGGCCATGTCACGGGCACCAGAAGCTGAAACTAAGGTGTTATTAGGCAAACATGTTGACAACATCCTCAAGTCTCGGGTACACTGCTATAGACACTGGTAAGTCGCAGCCAAATTACACTTGAGACAATCTCTGTCTGCTGACGTATTATAACTTACTGTGCGTAACATTTACACCTACCTAAAGACGACAACAACGTTCATTACAATTGAACATGATTTGTATTAGCATCTCTACCTTTTGAAAGTAAGCATTTGAGTCATGCACATTGGAAGTTTATAATTTTAAAAGCTTTTCTTCAGAGGAGTCACCTAGACTTATTCAGAAATTCATATTCAGTTCCCGGTCTGCAGCAAATGACAGTAAAAATTTCGAACTTGAGCTGAAAGTTTCCCAATTCATCAGAACTTGCAAAACTAAGAAATACTGAAATTTTGGGCATTATCACATTTTTTTCTTCAAATTTTCCATCCGAAAGCAACTCGATAAATCTTTGGTTGGATTAACAACCAACAGCTTGTAATAATGGTAATAGCTTGAGAAACACATTCTTCAGGACCAGATCCTATAGAAGAACAACCTTAGCGCTACGACTGTCGTGAGTCTACGTTACGGTATTTGAGTTACGATAACCATAGCACCCGAACTGCTCTGTACAACAGCTCCCACAATGTTTTCATACCACTGAATATGTGTGGCAACAGCCATGGAACATGTAAAATGTGCATACCAAAGAAGTTCCCGAATGGATCGTCTGTTCCAAAGAAGTCTCTGAAGACCTCCTCCGGGCTGCGGAACGTGAAGTGGAAACCAGCGTGGCTGAAGTCATTGAAGTCGTCATTTGTGTATGAGCTATTTGACAACCCGTCCTTGCCATATAAGTTATACACTTCCCTCTTCTTTTCTGTAAGAAACGAGAGTAACTGATGGTCAGTGCTTACATCAGTGTGCAAAATAGTTTCCAAATTTTGCTAGCCAGTCAGGGTAGCTATGCCTGAAAGTTACTAGCCAACAAAATAATTTTCTAGCCCGAATTTTGAAACTAAGCAAAATATTACAACAATAGATGGGAATAAGATATTGTCTGCATGACACTAAGATATTGTCATCATTAGGCTGCTAATATGATGAACATATTTATCAGGCCATAATCTTGCATGATCTAAAAGTGTATTAAAACTTAACAAGTCGAAGAGAGTGATATATTCACAAACTGAACCCATGAAAACTCACTAGCCAGTCGAGCAAATGACTGTGGAGATTTACTGGCCTGACTGGATTTTTACCAGCCTCAGGATAGCGGGCACGTGTCTATTTTCCACACTGTTACACCCAATCTCTAAGTACAATAACATGAACAGTTAGCTCGGCCCCACCATTCAGCAATGCATGAGACCGATTGTCATCATCCACCAGTCTGCTGGACTGGCAGCCCAAGGTCACCATTACCGACCATGGTCACCTGATATCAAATTGACCTGACATGGCCCTTATTCTTAAATTAAAATGGCCTTCTCTGACATGAGGTAAATGAATGCTCTCAGCAATCTTGTTTCAAAATGTGTGTGAGTGTTGGGGGGTGGAGCACTTTCTAATGTGCCACTGGATGCCACTATTCATATGCCCCATTGGGTATCTACATACTGATGGTTACCAATTTTCTGCTTGGTCACGGGGTGTCCTTCCAGGTACCCACTTATTGTCAGGTGTCTGAACAGATCTACTTACTGTCTGACAAAACTTCATATGCCTCAGAGATTTCTTTGAATTTTTTCTCGGCTTCATCCTTCTTGTCTGGGTTCTTGTCGGGATGCCATTTGAGTGCTAGTTTCCTGTATCTGTAACACAACATGAAATGTTATTAACACATACCGTATATTACCATAGATAAGCCGACCCCCAAACTTGACCCTTGAAATCAGTGTCAAAATGGTATGTTTCGTACATAAGCCGACCCCCGCGATTAATCGCGGCAAACACAGACCACAGACAACTGGCAGTTACCAATCATTACAACTTTGGTCCAGATATCATACCTATTGTAGCTGGATGATCACATGTCAACAAACTGGCTTGCTTATTTTACCCCATTCAACAATCATGAACTGATTACTGCCTCGTTTTCCATGGACTGCTAATTTACAGTAACATCAGCAAAAATGTGTGAATCTAAACGGCTTGCTTATTTTACCCTATTCCATGTGCGTACAACTTCCGCTTACCTTACCATATAACCTTAGTGTTGACTATAAATTATTTTACATTTATAGAGCAAAAACTGCAATTAAAATTACACAATGCTAGGATGTATATTACCGTATATGACCGTCTATAAGACGACCCCCTAACTTGACCCTTAAAATCAGTGTCAAAATGGTATGTTTCGTGCATAAGTCGATCCCCTGCGATGGGGTCCTCATCGCGGCAAACACAGACCACAGACAATTAGCTGTTACCAGTAATTATAACTTTGGTCCACATAATTCAAAGAATTCACTGTCATATACATTGTGTCTACTCACGGATCGAAACGAAGTGTAGTTGACAGAAAATGCATAATATAGCTTCTCTAAATATCATATTTATTGTAGCAACAAACTGGCTTGCTTATTTTACCCCACTCAACAATCACGAACTGACTACTGCCTCGTTTTCCATTCACTGCTAGTTTACAGTAACATCGGTAAAAATCCGTATTTTACCCCATTCCATGTGCTTACCACGTTCATGAGGGTCTGTATAACCTTAGTGTTGATTATATATAATTTACATAAAAACTATTACACAATGCTAGGATATATTTCTTTGGGTTAAATAATAGTATTCTGTATTATATTTACTGACGACTGCATCAGAATTCATCCCGTTATATCATTGTGCATGTTTGAAATTGTTCGCCGGGAAACATGTGCACAGCTGACTGCTATTTCCGGCTTTGTGTACGAGACAAATACGCACGGTAATCTTAATTAATTTATAGAGCAAATTAATTTTGGTCCTCAAAATTCGGCTTATAGACGGTCATATACGGTATGCTAGGATAATAATAGTACTGGAGAGGGAGGAGGAAGGAAATATGGAAATCGAAACAAAGCAGTATGTTGTAAGTGTATTTCTATGTTTTCTGAGTTTCTTAAATTCATAGAACGGAATATTTGTCTTTGTTGTTTGTATCTGTTAATTTTAAATAAACGTGTATTTGGACAAAGAGATAAAAAAAACGAACCATGAAACTGAAAAAATCTTAATCTAGGTAGATATTAATTGATAACAAGATTATTACACTTCATTTTCATACCTTGTCCAATATCATAGCTCAACCCATATCTGATCTTGGTCTGACGTCCTCGGTCAGATGTGGGTGTCTCGGGATCATATCGGGCAAGAAAATGAAGTGTAATACTATCTACATACATAAGCTGGTATTTTAGTGCTAGCTAAGCGAGACACTGTGACACAAGCTAGAATGAGATCCAACCACGTCTTCTCTATCCATGTACTGTCCATGTGGTCCTAATTATCCAGACAATTGCGGCATCCCAATGTAATATAACAATGTCCCAATGCCATTTGTCCCTGCCAATCAATGCAGCCCTATGTACATCTAAACCAGGGCCTAGATTTTCGAAGCTCTCTTAGCGCTGAGTCTTGAGTTAATGTTAATGTTTGGCACTTACGACTATCTTAGCGCTAAGAGTGCTTCGAAAATCTAGGCCCTGCTGTTTAGATGATTATGACAACGATGGGGTACGTGGAACTACCCCAGAAAAAAAAGGAAGAAGTTTTCACAAAATATCAAACAAAAATCTATAGCACATTCACTGACTGAATTGACAGAAAAACTGAACGGCTAGATGACAAAATAAAGGTAGAAAGACTGAAATGCTGCAATGAAAAGCAAGGAAGGCCACAATAAACATAAATAACTTGCTACCAAAGCAGAATGTATCCCATCATTAATTTCCCTTCACATTCTCAGGTTGGCACATCTGATGGATGAACTTGGCTATAAATAGCTCCCTCATCAGACGAGAATAAACGGGATAACAGGAGAAATAACTCATTGCTAGACTTGCTACACATTCTCCTCTACACATCAGATGGAGCCAACAGTTCTTCCTCGAACATAACATATTCGATTCTCATACAAAATAAGTTACTCAAAGGGTGAAGAACCAATGGTACCATGTTGCCGGATATGAGACATCGACAGTAAAGATCCTAATTAAAGAGCAACAGTCGACTGATGTAGCTACGGTTACTGCTGCATCGATCTAATACCAACAGACTTACGGGAATAGGAATCACGACTAGCACATCACTTCTTAATCTTAAACACCTTAAATCACTTCATTCAAGGTCCAAATTAATCCTATTAACGGACTAACATTATTAGATATCAGTAGGATCAGGTAAGAAATTAAAGGTCAAGTATAGCCAATTAATGACCAACTGATCCTGAACGTGGTCTCCCAGGGGGATCAATCTGTGGCGGTGTAAGCCCTAGCTGGGCTTTCTCCTCCAGCAGCATACGGAACTTATTAATAACTTCTGACACATGGTCCTCACTAGGAGCACTACTGGTAACCTACAGACTCACCTGTTGGGGGCAGCTTGGGAGGGGGAGGGGTACGGGGACAAGGAAGAGTGGGATGTTGTGGGAAGACAGGCAGTAGTGGTGTAGTGGGATAGGGGATGTTTCTGTGTAAGAGCCATGTCTGGCCTGAGTATGTGTTTCTTGCTTGTCAAGTGTCAACCTTGGATAATAATAATAATGTGTCCATTTATACAGCGCCAAACTCCACACTAGGTATGCTCACAGTGCTAACAATCAAGGCATAGCACATTATTACCCCGGATAACCCAAGCTGCCTGTTAGGCGCTAGAAGGATATAGTCGCAGTACATTTTCCACCGGGTACCTATGTGTGACAGGAGTCAATTTGAACAAACTCACTTGACTAAGGTGAGACCACATGTGCTTCGTTGTGGGGCAGGACTGAAGCAGCAGAAACTCTCAAGAGTCAAGCTGGGTAAAAGGTGTGTCAAGCTGGGTAAAAAGGTGTGTCAAGCTAGGGGAAAAGGTGTGTCAAGCTAGGGGAAAGTGTGTGTCAAGCTAGGGGAAAGTGTGTGTCAAGCTAAGGGAAAAGGTATGTCAAGCTTGGGAAAAATGTGTCAAGCTGGGGTTAGGGATATGAGGGGCTTCGGAGAGGGTCGTGTCAAGCTTTGTAAAGTTTCTTCCTTAAGTAGGGGGCATAATCATCATATTCAGGTAGTGGATGTGTCCAGCTTTGGGGAGGGATGTATTTAGCTAGGATAAGCAGTATTAAGGTGTGTAACAGAATGTGTCAAGTATGTTAATGGATGGTCTGTTCAAACTTCAAAACACTCAAAAAAAGAAGCACTTGACTGATTCTCTTCAGTAACCAATGTTAGACAAACCATCTTCCTGCAGATTAACTTATCAAGGTACACGAGAACTTTTCTCACACCAGCCTAAGAGAGATCATTCCTCAATGGAGCTGAACCACCTTGTTGAGTTTATTCCCTCTAACTTCTAACTGAAAAAGGTCCTCCTACGAGAGCCATTAGGCCTGACTATAGCAGACAACGGGAAGCTGAGACTAGATGTTATGACTCAACCACTTGACGCGTGTACAAACAGCTCCAATGCCCGCGATGCCAGAGAGACATCTTCATCCACGATGTGGGAAGGTGTATTTTTGGCTGTGTCTACAGGGCAGTTCAGCACAAACAGGGGGAGGTGCACTATGCTTTGTTTCCGTACACTAAGGAGAGGATACGTTTCGGTCTTTAAGTAAAGCAATGATCCATAACTGAAGTATTTAGTTTTGCAACATAATCAGACTAAGACGCTCCTAGTTCCCTTGCTGCTGTCTTAGTCATGAATAACGACCAATACTTTCCTACTTCTCAATTTCCTAAACAGTACACACAGCTCAACCGATTGCTGACATTTTGAAAAGAAAATTATTCTCCATATTTCATTATTTTGGGAATGAATCACACATAATGGATTTCCTCATCACGCAAACTCAATATTTACCACAGATGGAATTCCTAGGGCTACAATGTATCAGGCCCGAGGGGCTCACCTTGTTATTGAAGATTATGGACTGATCTGCTAAAGATAGCAAAAACAGAATATTCATCCCCACACTGGGGCTGTTTGACATTCACTGGTGATGCTGAATGTAAGATCTGAGGACCTCTTCTTCTGTTATGAGTGTGCTTTGTGCTGATTCACAGATGTGGAATTACATCGGTTTACATATTCTTGAAATATGAATTGTCAAGCAATCACTGCAAACACTGAGATCACATGATACCTGCCCCTTTGATGTTATGTGCTGTCTTGCAAAAAATATATCGTCATGCATGATTGATTTCCGGAAAGTGTGATACAATATTGTGTATTGTCCATTATTGGTAATTGAATTTTACTGTCTGGATCCAGAAATCGGATTTGCAGCTGAATGAAGCATTTCATGCAGTTTATAATTCATTTCAAATAAATATCTTCCTATATGTGAGGTCTATGGATATCTGCGATCCAGATAAACAGGGTTCCACTGTATAACATGTATGACTTAATGCACTTGTCCAAGGCTTGTGTCAAGCAAAATTCTGTCTGGTCTAGAAGATTAAGTGATAACGGATTATAACAATAAACTCTACAGAAAATGAACTTAACAGCAAAATATGGGCAAGTAGTTGATTCCTCAACTTAACATGCATAAATGATGATGATGATGAAGATGATGATGATGATAGTACTACTTACGATTTTTTTATATCGCTTTCAGTTGCACTGCGCGGAAGCCCAAGGACTTGGTAGTAGTCTGCCTTGCTTGTAGATGGCATCACTGGCTACTGCGTGGACACCTCACGCACGTTTACAATCAGCAAGTATCAAGTATCTGGAAACAAACAGCACAAATTAAACACAACCAACTTTACATATGCACAGTCAGGTTGAAGCTGCAGTTCTCTGCTGTGTTACATGACTGTGTGCCAGGAATACACTGTCACACCACTGCTCTTAATGTCTGCATATTCTACTCAAGGCAAAAGTACTGTGGGTGGGTGAGTGAGTGGGTGGGTGGGTGGGTGCGTGCGTGCGTGAGTGAGCTTAGCTTTACGCCGTACTCAGCAATATTCCAGCTATATGGCAGCGGTCTGTAAATAATCGAGTCTGGACCAGACGATCCGGTGATCAACAGCATGAGCATCGATCTACACAATTGGGAACAGATGACATGTGTCAACCCAGTCAGCGAGCCTGACCACCCGATCCCGACCACCCGATCCCGTTAGTCGCCTCGTACGACAAGCATGGGTTACTGAAGGTTCATTCTAACCCAGACCTTCACGGGTGAGTGAGTGAGTGACATCTAGTGAGTGAGTGACATCCCTGTCGGGAAACCTTCTCCAGCCCTCAACCCCAAAGACGTAATGAAAAATTTCATCTCTAACATCTCATCTCTGACATGAACATATTTTTTAAGGAAAAAAAATTAAGACACCAAGACACTCTCTTCACTTCCTGAAACTGGTAATCTAGACTTGCCAAACATTAAAGACTAGCATGGACTGCATTGGATATATTTGCTTCTGGTTCTGTATGACAGACTAGTGAACCTTCAATGCTAAAGTGCAACAGTTTCCCGTACTTGTTGAGCACTAGATACAAACACCAATAGCTGAAAACCTCAAGGTCATCACACGCTAGGAAGTTTCCAGCACAGATTAATGTTGTTTGCAATAAACAAAGTCATTCTTTCCCACTTAACATGCATTGTAACTGCAGGCTCGCTCATGATATTCCAGAAAATTCCTCCTACCTTACATCAGGTTTGGAAGATCACCAATCTACTAAGAATAATGCACTTTAGGAATTTAGTCAAAGAACAAATATTTTGTTTCCGTAGATACTTGTCAGCATACTACTTTCCTCACACAATATCAATAACATGTAGAATTATGGTGGGGTAATTTTTCTCCAATTGTAAATAGAAACACTACTCCCACATGCATTCCCTGCATAACTAGTGGGAGGAATAGTGTAAAAAGATCACTGACAGAGTACACACAACAGAGAGAGTGAGTTGGGTTTTACGCTGCTTTTAGCAATATTCCAGCAATATCACAGCAGGGGACACCAGAAATGGGCATCACACATTGTTCCCAAGTTGGGAATCGAACCCATGCCTTCCGCGTGACAAGTGAACACTCTAACCATTAGGCTACCCCACCGCCCCTCAACAGAGAGACATGACCACAACCACACTACACAAGCAACAAAAGACCAGCTTCCATTACACCCTAGGATGCGTACTAACACACTCTACTTATAATCCCATTTCCTCTAGACATGGGACAGGTCAAACATCATCCGGCAGTGTAACTAGGACTTCGGTCTTCCTGTTACCGATTGAAAACTCAATATAATCCACATTCTTTCTTACCCTTGTGACCCTGTATTCATTCAACTTTACTCCCAAATTCTTCAAACTCAAAGACCAGCATTTTGAAATCAAAGTCCGACCAGACAATGATCAGAGAAGGTCTTGTTTGTTTGTTGTTTCACGCTGCTGTCAGCAACATTCAGCAGAGATCTGTAAACACTCAAGTTTGGACCCAGCCAACTAGTGATTGACATAATGGACACCGGGCAATACCTTCAGAGTACAACTGATGTTACCATTCAAGTCATCTGACCTACTTTATAATATTAGGACACATCCATGGACAGAACTAGTTTGCAAGGAACTGATTCTAGCCTGGTAAAACGCAAAAGAAGATTACACAACAGGAAGCTAAACAGAAGTTATATTAATCTCATGTTTTCCCGAAATGACAAACACATCCTGATCATGTTTTTTTCATCACAGCCTACACAATGTTTTCAGATGCTATTCTAAAGATTTGGGCATTTATACTTTTATGAAACAAAGTTCATAAGCCCTATGATCATGTTCATGCCTGTTTTGTTTTTCCTTAAAATGATTGAAACTAATCTATTGTCATATGTCATATGTAATAATTCAAACTGATTTACAGATGGGCAGATGTAAATATTATTAATTATTTGAATTCTGAGATGTTGTCTCCTGTGAGACCAGCAAACCTGGGGTTCCTTTCACGAAGCAAGCTTTACCAAGGTTAACCTTAACTCCCATTCTTTAACATTGCACTAAGGTTACCTTAGTGACTTATGATCACCTTAGTGCTTTGTGAAAGGAGGCCCTGGGTTCAAAACTAAGAGCACCTGACATATGAAAAAGAAAACACTGATTGACATGTTCAAAATCATCAGTGTTTGGTGTAGTTTTGGCCATTGCACCTAATGTAATGATGTAAAAGGAAGAATCAAATCCTCTCTCTCTAAAGTGATCCTGCTATTGTTACAAATCACCACACTGAAACTAGATTAACACGACAAAACATTACGAAATGCGAATTGTTTAGTTTCCATTTGGGAATTTCTACTGACATTTGTTGCAGATGAGGGTGAGTGAGTTTGGTTTTACATCGCTTCCAGCAACATTCCAGCAATATCATGGGGCCACCAGAAATGGAACTTCACACATTGTATTCATGTGGGAACGAACCCAGATCTTCGGCTTGGCGAGCAAATGCTTTAACCACTAGGATACCCTGCCGTTCCAGTTACAGACACTAAACAGGTGTTTATACATCACTGGAATATTTTACCATAACAAAACACATCAGTAAGCAAACTGTTTCCTATGCTCTCTGCTGAAACTACTACATCAACCAGTGAACTAGATTCATGCAACATCTGGTGTTACTGTCTGTCTGGGGAATATAAATCGTTATACAATACTCCATTCACACACTGCTGGCCATATTGTCGATATAAAACACAACACAACTCCATGTAAGTTATAAAAGGCCATTTACCAACATTACCTGGTTTCGTCAAAACAGTTCATTCTTACTGTTGATGAAACAAAGCATTTTATTTTCAAATCAACAGAACAGCAGATAGGACTGTGTTCAGCGATGCACTATGTATTGCATATACTATGCATTAAAAAACTCTCTACTTGTTATGCATTGATAACTGCGGGTTCACCGAAGTACCGTATCGCCGTATGTACGGATATAAAACAAGCACGATACGGTAGGAAATAATTTAGAAAACATAGCAGATACACACCACAGCAATGCTGTAGAGTCTTAGAATCATTTACAGACGTATTTATCTGAACAAATATTGTTTTATTATTTATTAACCAGTTTACACAAGACTAGCAATGTTGTGCGGCATATATGACACGAAACACAAGACTACTGATTAAATTCCTGTTTTTCCAGTACTCCTACATTGAAAAATTAAGGAGTACGTACTCCTGATGTTGAAAAAATTTCTGGAGCCCTGCTAAAGTCAGCATAAAAGCACTGCTACAAGGTTGAAATCTACCTTGCAGTTAAAGTCCTAGCCCAAAAGGGACTCTCACTAGTCCGTCCTGATTATTACTGGTCTGGCACCAGCCATGAACGCAACAACGCAGGAATGCACGCACGCACACTAATTTGTGAGCAATTGAAACAGGGTCTTTGGTGTGAGAAATGGATGTTTAGTTTTACCACTACTTCAAGTCAAATAGCAGGAGTTGGTGAGTTTAGTTTCACGCCGCACTCAGCAATAATTCCACCGATAATGGCGTCCCAATAGCAGGAGTAAGACTTCAAAGTAATCATATACACGCGATAAAGGCTGAGTCATATGTGTGTTCAAGAGCTAAACCATTACTGCATATATGTACTCCACTTGAGCACGTTAAAACTAGGATTAAGTTGTCCTGCCAAACATTCAAAACAGGTAACCTCGGACAGCTAATAACAAGTTTGATCCACAGAAGCTTGACTGAAAGTGTAAAATTTATAAGTTGCTAGTCTCTGGGACCAAATATAAGAAGCAAAGGTGGACAAAAACCATCGCCAAAGTTCAGAGAGCCATAATGACACTGGACCTGGCATTGTTTGTGGGTCATTGGCTAACAAACTGTATGATTACACAATGCCATATAGAAAGTGGTCAAGTGGTTATATTTGGGATTACACTTTCTTAGCAAAGTACAAATTCTAGTACTTTTGGGGTTGAGTCCCATCTGGGACCTAATCGCCAGCACAAGTCAGACGCCGAAAGTGTCTGACTGACTGAGTTTGGTTTTTACGCTGCTTTTAGCAATACTCCAGCAACATCAAGGCGGGGGACACCAGAAATGGGCTTCACACATTGTACCCATGTGGGGATTCGAACCCGGGTCTTCTGCGTGACAAGCCAACGCTTTAACCATTAGGCTACCCCACCGCCCCCGCCGAAAGTGTAATCCCAAATATAACATATATGTAACAATCTGTATATTCTTGCTTTCCCTATCTGTTCAAGTAATAAAGAAAAAACAAAACATTCTCTTTAGAATGTTTGGACTATCCATTCAATATCAGTGTTTTAATGTAAGATGGAAACATGTGAGTGAGTGAGTGAGTGAGTGAGTGAGTGAGTAAGTTTAGTTTTAAACTGCTTTTATCAATATTCCCGCAATATCAAAGCAGGGGGACACCAGAAATGTACCCATGAGGAGAATCGAACCCAGGTCTTAGCGTGACGAGTGATCACTTTAACCACTAGGGTATCCCAATGCCCCTGGAGGCATGTTAATCTGAAAAGTCTGTGTTAATCAGATATCTATACTGGGGGTTGATATGTCCAACTGATTTACCTCAACAGAAAAGTTCTGGATGGAAAGCAATGTTTCTTGATTTACTAATCTCAGCGTTATGGTGTCTCTGTTAATCATGAAAGTTAAGCCTGTTTTAGTGCTAAACAGTGCAGGTACGTAAGTACCCTATACATGGTATATAACATTTACCCTCCATAAACTTTTTGTTATTGTGCAGACGACATATTTCTCTCGATACTGTCACGATACAACACTATGGTCAAGTACAACGCTTTCAAATGTGCCAGTTTGTATATTCAATGAAACAATTTTTATGGCTCTTTGGCAAGTAACCAAAGGAAATGAAAGTCACGGCATATGTATATAGGTGAATTTATATTGGAAGTGTTCAAAATTAAAGATCACAGTTTGATCCTACAGTACTTGAGTCAAGAGATCCCATATATCTCAGTAAGGCTGCCTTAAGCTCCATGTTCAATTTGAAACCGGGAAAATGAAAGCTCACCTTATATTTGTTCCACGTCCAATAACAATGTCGATGTTAGTCAACTCACACAAACCAGTGTAATTCACAGCAAACATGAACAGGCAGACGTGTCTATGAACGCCAGTGATAGCCTACTAATCCAGTGTTATGCTTCAACAGTTCTGTCCTACAAAGATCCTGTTTCCTCAGGAACTGAGTACAGTCAAATGTCACAGTGAACTACACAACAAGACACTATCTAGAAGTTTCTCGTGTAGTATATCCCTGCAATACACCAGTACCACGCTCTGCTGATGCTTGATCTGTCACCATGGAGTATGCAATATGTGTACTTGTTGTGGGACGCGCTGTGTCAGAGGGCTAAACACATTGTACACTACATACAGACCACGGCACAGCTGGAGGAATCAATACTTGCAGCCTCAACCACACCGTCTCATTACTTGCGATAAAATTATACAGTTTTCAGAAATTTAACAGTGAGGCCTGGGGATGATTTGCCTGTTTCAATGTTAACATGAACAAAACAAGCCCTTAAAAAATGTCCACAGTTTAGCAAATATCAACATCCAGGTGCACCTGCGGCTGTAGTATTTGAATAACGAGGAATGAATTAAAACTTTAAATTGCAACATTAGGGCTGTGACGAGGACCCTGTGTTGATTGCTGCTGTGGTATTTGAGTGAGTGAGTGAGTGAGTGAGTGAGTGAGTGGGTGGGTGAGGTTGGTTAGTCTTACACCACTTTTAAGCAATATTCCAGCAATATCACGATAGGAGACACCAGAAATGGACTTCACACATTGCACCCATGTGGGGAATCGAAACCGGGTCTTTGGTATAACGAGCGAACGCTTAAACCACTAGGCTACCCAACCGCCCCTGTGGTATTTGAATAACTGGCAAACCTTGATTGAGTTAAAATTTAACAACACAGCGGCAATGTTTCAGTCATATTGTTACCGGAATTTGAACATAAATTGTAAAGTTCTACAGTCTTAACATTCAGGCTGTGAGAAAGAAGCCTTGACATACCAACCTAATCTGAAACACTTTATGAATGCACAAAAGAAACTTAATTATGATCATGTTACAAATGTTCACTTGTTTATATCTCCAACATCATGGAGATATCAAACCAATTCTCATACAACTTACATACGGCTATCTCATATTTCCCCACAAGGCCCCATAATATCTACCTTCTAACATCTCATCTCATATAGGTCGACCTCATATCTAGCCCTCACATAACATAGAAAATATGTCATGCCCCCTCCCTGTGGCAATCTCTCTCAGTGTTCAACAACACTGTAAACGCAGCAGTCAGCTTCATTTAACATCTTCCTATATTAAATGGAGATCAGGCTATGTCAAGTCGCAGTCCTAACATATTTGATTCAAGTCTTTCAAACATAACTCCTATTGTCTGCAAGCTCGTAAAATATAGAAGAAGGTCAAAACTAGGCAAGAGATCAAGTGGTCCTTGGCACTGATTGCCCTACTGATACCAGGTGAGGATTTATAGGGTGTCTACTGCAAACACCTCGGCAGCAAATCTAGGTGACCCCAAGATTCCCCTAAACTTCAATACCTGACTCTGTATTCTAGTCCATAAGTTCAGCAAATCTAGGTGACCCCAAGATTCCCCTAAACTTCAATACCTGACCCTGTATTCTAGTCTATAAGTTGTGAGTATCTCAAACACAAAGAAACAATGTCAAGGGTCAACGTGTACAAATCACAATATTTGTCCTTTAAATATGTAAAATGATTTAACATTTTGATTGTCGTTTAACACCACACTGAGCAATATTCCAGCTATTTGACAGCAGTCTGTAAAATAATCAGTTCTGGACCAGACAATACAGTGATTGACATCATGAGCACAATCTACTCAGTTGGGATACAATGACATGTGTCAATGTAGTGAGTGGGCCTGACGACCCTGTCAAGCCTTTAACAAAACTCAAGCCTTGTCAAGGGTTACTGAAAATCAATTCTAACCCAGATCAATTTACTATCGATGATCATATATTCAACATAATGTAGTGAAAGGCAGTGGCTATCATTACCGAGTCCCACATGGACAACCAACAATTAACAAATGGGAAGGTACTACCACACTCAGCAATATGCCTGCTATGACACCCACCTGAAAATAATCAGCTCTTGGCTGGACAAACCAGTGATCAATATCATGAACAATGATCACATCACCAGTTCACGCCACTTTCATTCAGTGATGAACACCATCTATCATGGTTTTATATGTTCACAGACATCAAAACAAATAAATAATGAGAAAATATGGTTTGTTTATTGCTTATGCCACACACAACAATATTCAAGCTATGTGAGAAAGGCCTGTATGGGGCAGACTTGTCCAGACAATCCATAGATAAACATTATGAGCAATGACCAGCACCAGGCCTACCAAAGAAAACTTTCCCACTGTGCAGAAAAACGCAGATAAGCCGACATTAATTGTGGAAACAGCAACATAAACATATTACCTCACTACTGAAACAGTAAAAACGGCAACTTTAAATTGCTATTGATGTTCTTACATTACTTACAGATAACTAAATAATTAACAAGAGAAAACAAGGTATTACCGGTAATATAGCATATATGATGTGCTTCTCCATTTCTTTTCAGTGATGTTTATGTTACTGTCCAGCATGAATATAATTATTTTAAGCATAACTGTTTCTCTTGCGTGTTTAATTTTTATGTTTAATACTATCGTTCTCATTATTACCGTGAAAAAACAATATGGAACTTGTAACCATAGTAACCAAACTGAACCAAACAAAACAAACATGTTGTCATGGTTGTGAGCCATAATTTGAGTGTTTCCTGGTACTGCACTATCATGAACTTAATGAGACATTGATTAAATTCTATTTTCTGTTGCAGCTAGCAGTATTACAGCTACATAACACTAACTCGAGAGTGTCAGGGACACTCAAACCTATGGCTGACAACATGGTCGAAGCCATTGAGGCAATTGGCAGCTTTATATACACTAGTCTGTTGCCGGAGTCCAGTAAGATTATGTTTGGTCTCATAACTCAACCAATAATAATCCAGAGAATAACACTTAACTGAAATGTATGCTTAGAATCTATTAGGGATAGTAATCGCAAAAGCTTTTGTCAAAGACTGTTAAAGTCATGAAATTCAAACTTTCACTTCAAGCCCAAGACCACTAAATAGCGAAAATGACAACTACAAATCAATCTGGCCATTTTTCGGGGATTACATAACTTTACCCGTTCTCAATGCTGAGATTTTAGCCCAAGAATAGCTACAAAGTGACGGCTTGCCTATGTCTTTAGGAAAGCCACTCTAGTCAACAACCAGTGAAGATCCGGGTTAGACTTGATGTTCAGTAACCCATGCTTGTCGTAAGAGGTGACTAACAGGATCGGGTGGTCAGGCTCGCTGACTGGGTTGACACTGTCATTGTATCCCAATTGTGTAGATTGATGCTCATGCTGTTGATCACAGGATTGTCTTAGTTTATTTACCGCCGACATATACCTGGAATATTGCTGAGTGGAGCCTAAAACTCAACAGGGTAAACCCTGACTGATGTACAGATTCCCACATGAACATATGTCTGTTTTATCAGACCGGTTTGAGATTGCAGGTATCTGAAAAACACTTAACTTCCCCTTTGCATTTCACTAAACTAATAACATGATAGTTGAAATGAAACAGAAATTCAACAGAACGACAGCATGAAAAGTGAGGTGTGAGGTAGACTGCGAGAGTTACCTGCTCTTAGCTGTAGGGGGTCCGGTGGGGCCCTRTAGGGGTGGTCTCACAAGACAAAATGGGTTTTTTGTTTTGTAAATATTTTATTGAAAAAGATAGTTACAACTGTCGTAGGATTTAAAATGGACATTTTAATGCTTATATGTACCCCAAGGAGGACTTCTTCTGAAAAAGAATCTAAATTTTTAAACAAATAACATAATTCATCTGGGGAGGAGGAACCATGTCGAGAAAGTCATCACTTGTTTCTAAACATAAACGTATGTTGCTGTTGCGAGTTCAGGAAATTCATGGTTGTGGCCTGCCTTGTGGCAATGATAGTTCGAAAGCTCTGCAAATGGGCTATCAGCGTGAGGAGCTCTTACTGCCAGTGGGCAGGCACAGCAGTAGTAGTTTAAGAACTAGATGACGGTTGGCTGCGTCTAATCTTAGTGTGAACACTGAGGCTTCTGTAGTAGATTTTAGTCCTCACATTGGTTTATATGAGCTAGAGAAAGCTAACCCCACAAAACAGAAAGACACATTTAACTGGACTTTGTCTTCACAATGACTTGTTCATCCTGATCAGTAAATGGCAACAAACAACACAAATTAAACACAAGCAACCTTAACATATGCACAGTCAGGATGAAGCTGCACTTCTCTGCTGTGTTACATGACTGTGTGCCAGGAATACAATCAGGTCTGTCACACCACTGCTCTTAATGTCTGCATATTCTACTCAAGGCAAAAGTGAGTGAGTGTGGGAGTGAGTGAGTGCGTGCGTGAGTGAGTGAGTGAGTGAGTTAGGTTTTATGCTGGATCCCGCAACATCACAGACACATCAGAACTGGCTATCCCAGGAGGCAGGTGAAGCTTCCTTCTACTCCACACCTACTTTGAGCATCACACCAGCCTGATGACTGGGAAGATGAGTAACTCTGCCACACAGCTGGGTAAACATGACTAGGTACATTACCACTGCCCCAGCCAATCATCAACACACTCAACATCTGGTCTCCCTACACAATATTTATACCACACATTCAGGTCCACAGACAACTCCTACAGGAATGGAAACGTCAAGAGCTCAAGTCAGGATTTCATCATCACTGGTCATTACTTGGGTTCTTACAATACACTTTGTAGTGATATACCTCTTGATAGCAGGGATTTAGAGGACACAAATTCCTGCAGCCTGTATGCATAAAAATTGACAATGGATGCAACAAAATATATTAGTGCATCCACAGGGACGCAGAAAAAGTCTAAATACTTTTTGTAAAACTTCCAATCAAGTGACAATGTGTTATCACTGAGTTTGCTACTAGCTGGGTTATGGTATTATTTGCAATTTAATTACAGTTACAATGTGATGATCATGATACACAATACAATAACAGTATTAATAATGATATGTATGTGTCTGGGACCCCCATTTTGTTGTCTAGGACCCCTGAAAATTATAAGCATGTGTCCCAGGAACCTTCCAATACAGGACTCAAGGTAAATCCCTGTTGATAGTATGGCCACAAGGAATCCATAAGTGTTTTGTTCATGTTTATAGTATGGTAACTGTAATCCCTTCTTTTAAAACAAAGCCTCACATGAAAAGAAATACAAATGAATTGTAAATCATCATATCTAACAATGTTTTATTGAAAGAAAATCACAATTTCATTGATCATGCATGTAGTTGTTGCCTCCTCTTCATTCAACACAATCGATTTTTTACTGTTCACAATATATCTAGCAAGTTTCCTACCCGTCTTTGTTAGAATTGGTCTTCAGCAACCGATGCTTGTCGTAAGAGGCAACAAACCAGATCGGGTGGTCAGACTCACTGACTTGGTTGATACATGTCATCATATCGCAATTTGGTAGCTCGATGCTCATGATGTCAATCACTGAATAGTCTGGTCCACTGACTTCATTATTTACAGAAAGCCGACATAAAGCTGGGAAACTGCTGAGTGTGGTGTTAAACAATAAACAATGGTACAGTGAAGTCCACTGGAAAACCTCAATAGTCCTTCCTGAATGACACTAATCTCAGATAAATGGACTTTATTAACTTAAAAACTTCGATCATGAAAGTGTACCCAATGAATCAAGCTGTATAATCTGTATAAACAAAAACAGAATACTTTCCTGGTTGCTATCTATTCAATGTAAATAAAAAACAGAATATTTTCCTGGTTGCTACTTAAATGTTAATTCAAGTGCAAGTAATTTCTAGAGATAGTGGAACGCCCAGTGACGCCCATGTAAATACTCCATGAACTACAACTATGATGTATGGGTTTTCACATGTTTCACTCTGGGTTTTCCTTAAACATGATGACAGGAGGAAGCAACACTCTATCCATCACCGATGAAAGTGGAAAAAAAATGACAGAGCATCATGGTTTTCAAACATGTATCACATGAAGATCACATCTCCTGGAAGCTGTTAGGCAGTAGTTGGTCATACAGACCCTAAAACTAATATATCCAAAAAGCCGAAGCAAGTCTATTATAACTGACATCGTCTTAAATAGCAATTAGAGTGAGGGAGTTGGGTTTTACGTCGCTTTTAGCAATATTCCAGCAATATGAAGGGTGGACACCAGAAATGGGCTTCACACATTGTGCCCGTGTGGGGATTCGAAATAAGAATTAGAAGCTGTAATGATGAACAAGTTAGATATTTCTATATTGTCTCCTTTGTCACTGCAGTTAATTCAATGTTTCACTGAACACATTGAAGGTTTGAAGGGCAGTGTTACATCACTGGTTACTGTTACTTCACAATAATCATTAATATCTCTGCCATTGAGGCTGGCAAGCTGGATTTTATTTACCTTAGACACTGGCTAATAATGGTTACAAACTAAAAATGTTAGCAGAATGATAATGAATTAAAAATAGAATCTCACGTTTGTGTCTTCGAAGCAGAAAGGTGTTAAGATTCACTGATAAAAGCAAAACTATCCTAGGCAACCCTTGGATATTTGAAAATTTCTGAACATCTTCATACATCTGCTCTCAGAACACATGCTGAGATTCACTGTTAGAATAATGTTCAGGAATGATAAATAGAATCTCACCCATGTGTCTCTTGCTGTCTAATATTATCAAGAAAGTCAGTAGAATTCTAACATAACCCTAACCAAAAAAGTGTCTCGCCAACCTGCTGCTACAGAATAGCACATAGTCTCTGAATAAATATAATAATTATTTTGATAGAGACAAAGAATTACTTTTAAACTGAAAGGAGCCGCTAATGGTTAGAAGAGAGCCCCCAATGAGATTCAAAACTTGGGACTCAATCCACAAAGTATTTGTAAAATTATGACTTGATGTAGGCTTACAAACGTCGTAGCACTATGAGTGAGTGAGTTTAGTTTTACACCACACTAAGCTAGATTCCAACTATATGGCAGCAGTCCGTAAATAATCGAGTCTGAACCAGGCAATTCTGTGATCAACAGCATGAGCATCGATCCACACAATTGGGATATGTTAGGATCCTGTTAGTCGCCTTAGTTACGACAAGCATGGGTTACTGAAGATCAATTCTAACCCGGATCTTCACGGGTACGTAGCACTATGAATGCTTTGTGGATTGGGAACCTGAACCTGATGGAATCAAGTCTTGCTTCATTTCAGGCTGTAGCATCGTAGAAAGGGCAGGTAAAAAGGTAAATAATGCAGCCCAGGACTGCGAGCCAGACTACTGTTGCTATACCCAAACAGAATCAACATAGAGCACATGTAGTTTAAACTAGGGCTGTAACAAATACACATTGTGGCAAATATGATATGTATCATGAATATTGGGTAACGAATATGAATAATTATTCATGAATACAATATTGTAGTTAAGTGATTGATGTACAATATGGAACGCCCATGTTGACAGTTCGATTTGTCACAGCAATAATCAGTGATCTCATTACACTCAAATTTGGTATGTAATAGTTATAATCAACAGTACCAATTGTGCAGTTTGGCAAACTAACATGACTTGCACTACTGCAATGCTAGTACATGTTCCATTCTTGCATATCTCACTTTGGAAAGGACATAAGGGTTCTAGTAAAACATGCTCCCTTAAAAAAATCGCAAATATTCGGTTCTGGTGACCATGAATAATGAATTGAATTCATGAAGGGCTAAGGTTTGATTCACCGAATATGCGAGTGAATCATTACAGCCTTAGTTTAAACATACCTGGTGACCTAGAACTATTTATCAATAGTATTAAACATGATCAGTTGACGTCAACACCGCCAAAGTGTTTTTTTCACTATAGAACTTGTTGAAGCCATGCATAACCGTAAATGTTCCACAAGAGATATATAATCCCAAACTACACATTCCATGAATGGCACCAGAGCACGTCTATTTACATCATACAAGTACCCCTCTAACAACAGAACCTCACACATTTCATGCCTATACTAGCTGGCCTTGTTAGATCAAAACTTGAGTAGACAAAATGCACTCCATGTACAACTAACTGTACTTTCATTCAGAAGGAGCTGATATTGTTTGGTTGATCTGTTTAAACCACCTTTTCCCACCTTTACTTACAATTTCAACACTTTTTACAAGAAAGAACCATTTTAACTTCGACATGCAGAATCCTGTAATTATAACAATAGTGAGTTTGGTTTTATGCCGCTTCTAGCAATATTCCAGCAATATCACGGCAGGGGACACCAGAAATGGGCTTCACACATTGTACCCATGACGGGAATCGAACCCAGGTCTTCGGAGTGACAGGCGAACGCTTTAACCACTGGGCTACCCTACCACCCCAATTTTACATGTCAACATGGTAAATATCTAATTCATCATGAGATAAAAGTATTCATTCTGGGAAGTGTCGGGCAGCTCACATTACAGTGCTTCAGGTAACTTCTGAAAGAGAGTGTTATTGATGCTACTTTGAACAACATTTGCGTTATATATTCTAGCAAGTAACCATGATGAGGGAAGAGAGCCCATGGGGGAATCAAACCGGGGTCTTCGGCGTGACGTGGAAATCTGACAAACTAGGCTCTAAATCGTCATACATATAGGATTTAAAATGTAATCAGCATATGCTTGTGCTACTAAGGGAAGCAAGTCTGCTCGGAAAAGCCAGCACCTCAGATGACTGAACAACAATTCACAAGAGTTGTGGCGAGATTGTGGGCATACAGGGATGTACAATGCAACGCTAAAATACACTAGAATGTAAATTTGCCCGACAATTTGTACTTCATTTGGCATTTGACAACTAAATAATTGACTAAAATCTGAAATCAATTTAACTACTAAACGACTTCTCTTTAGCCAGGATACATTTCCTTCTGGCACATCTGTCAATGTTTATGTCTCAGCCCAAAGACCCACAGATATTTAACTGAAACACCAATGAGCAAACAGTGTTTAATGCCTCGATAACAGGTCTGATTCACCTAATGTAAAAACTTGTCAGCATATCGCTGTACAATAACAGTAATTGGGAATCCAGTAAATTATTGTATGATCAATATATCAAAATGAATGTCATCCATATGCATATACCCATGAGATGCAAAAGGACATGTTACATTAGAACAATCATCACACAAAATCAGTAGCCCAACGCTATTCATTAGATGTGGGATACGCAAGGCCAGAAGTGACTGATAGTTACAAAGTTTCCTTTTGTTAAGGAGGTAAACACTTGTCTGATTAAAAACTTCGACATACCATCTGCTGCCAGGGTTGAGACATGTGACATTGCCGGACAGAATACAAAGCTGAGGTGAGGTGAGGTGAGGTTAAACATCACGTTCAGGATTTTGGCAATTAAGTTTGTGAAATGTCAGATCTTTCTAGTGTTTTTTATAACAGTTCTCTGCTAAGTTTCAGGGTAAAAATAATATGATTAGCATGATTAGAGATGTTAAGTATTCATGGGAAATATGCTGAACTTTTCCCATAGATTTTATCTGCCATCATACCTTGGAACTTTTTGCTCCGTTGCAATATATCAGCTCAAATATTCATGAAAGGCAGGGGCAGTGGGGTAGCCTAGTGGTTAAAGCATTCGCTCGTCACGCCGAAGGCCTGGGTTTCGATTCCCCACATGGGTACCATGTGTGAAGCCCATTTCTGGTGTCTGGGGCAAGATACTGCTGGAATACTGCTAAAGCGGCCTAAAACCCGACTCGCTCATGCAAGATAGAAAGGCCATGGGTGCTGTGTTCCACAGAATGCTTCCTATTTTGAGGAGTTATAGACGTTGGAAGTAATACACTGTCTCTGTGTAATTAGGGAAAAACTAAAATGCTAAACTGATCTATATCATCAACAATCAACTGGTAGGCAATCAAAGCAATGTTTAGGGGATTCTATCAATTTGATGGGACTGAAAAAAGAGCAAGAGCAAAGACCCCATTAAAACATAGGCATGAGTGAGTGAGTGAGTCCTCAGACATGACCTCTCTGGTGAAACCCATGGCATGGTCATGGTGTTGACAAACAAAGCATAAATGTTATTGGGGGAAACCAAAATTGAAACCTATGATAATAGGTTACGTATGTGTATAAGGGACACAAATCTGCACAGTGAATTGCTGTGCTTCAGACAACTGAGCCCTACAGATTCATTCAATCCCGTCATGCACTGAAGAGGCTGGTGAGCCATGACGTCCTCACTAGTGGTTAGAAGTGTGCCTGCTCTGACAACAATAACATGCTCCACTGATCACACAGGGGCAGGCGTATCTAATGTCGCTATTTTATTACAGGACAGACTGTATGGCTGCTGTCGCCTATTCACTTGCTTAATTGTGCATGCCAGCTACTCGCCCCATAAAAGTAGACGTCAGCCTACTACTGCGTTCAAAAGATTCAAACACATAACCCACTGTCATTACAAGTGTCGGGTGATCCCAACTAAAAAGGACACCCTGGGATACTGAAGCATGCCAAACAAAATACCTAAAAGCTTATGGAAATTTTACTTGAACCAGTTTGAAATCATGCATCAAAGTCCAGGCACCTTAAAGTTAAATGCTGCAGATTTTGAGGCCCAACACGGACATATGATAGTAGAAGTGTCAAGGACCCAGGACTCAATAACTTCCAGGGGTGCCTCTGAAACACACAGCTTTGAATCAACACTGGCAAGTCATGTGCAGCGGTATAAGTTTTAGTTTGTTTTTCAAAAGAATGTTATAGCTGGTTGAATGGTTACTACATAAACAGTCAGCTTTTGTTAGATGATGCCCATGACACAGATGTTGTACATGATAATCAAAACAACAAGTTTACATCTCACAATTGATGATTGCTTCATTACCAACGAACAATCATTGAAAAAAATTGGTTAGCGTCATTTTTCAGATTTTCCTATCCACATTGTTATTGCAGATAAGTATAACATGATGCAACTCGCTTCTTAAAGTGATGACTAATATATCATGAACATAAACTTCCTGGAGTCTTCAATAAATATTCAGTCATGACTTTTCAGTTAATGAAGTGTGTTTTCTAAGAGTTAAACAAGTTTTTAGGCCCTGACAACTCCAAAGATATGTTCCATCATCAAGTGTTTCAAACACTAAAACAGTAGTTCCAAAATCGTTTGTGTTCGATTACGAGTAAATGTGATCGATTGCTTGGTCGTTTGGTCACTGCGACCAATCTTCGATTATTTCAATTAATTGGAACACCACTACAGGGCAGGGGCACAGAAATGGCTCTCACACATTGATCCATGTGGGGAATCAAACCCAGGTCTTTGTGGTGATGAGCAAACGCTTTAACCACTAGGCTTCTGCACCACCCCCAGGTAATTGGGAGCCATGAAGACACACTATTTTGGGGTATATAAAATTCTTCCATCACACCTACCGGAATGATGCATCATGTCAAAAACTGGATGAATCAGTCTTTGTATCTCCTCTTTTTCCCACCATGAATAATATACTCATAAATTTCTGCTAGGTAATCAAATGCTAAGTGTCCATCTTAAGCAGCTAGCAGGAAATGCCAACTGACACACTCAGAGATGATCATAAAGAGGATAGAAGTTACCATCTAACACGAAGCCAGCCAAGAGAATAAATAACAGTGTAAGCGTGTAGGTCAGCTGAGATCAATCTGCAGTGACTCATAAAAACTGGTGGCTTGCTGGTAATTAAAAGAGACGGTACCTAGAAAACACATTTAGTGTTGATTTCCAGCTGCTCTTCATGGTGTTGAATTATGTGTTGTGACTAATTGCTGTTCCCTGTATCTGATCTTCACCCTCTAAGCAAATGTTAAACCTCAACTAAACCAGCAAAAACAGAATCCCTGAAACATGTGAAACGAACAACCTTTGCGAACATTTCAAAAGTTTCAATTAGATTAAAAAAATTATCCGTAAGCCATCACACGACCATCCTATCACACAACTATCCTACAGCGAAATAGATAAAATGCTGACACGTCCAATTCTTAGACGTTCAGAAAGAAAACATAAAAAAAAAATTATCTGAAAGTATAAAATCAGTATTTCATTTAAGTGAAAAATCAATATCTGCCAGAAATACTTTGAGCCTGTCTGAATGAAACTATGATCAAACATGACAAGAAAGAAAAAAACATTAAAAAGACACATAATATAACATTTGAAGTTTCTTATCAAATAACATGTTGACTTTATCTTGTGACCTGTGACGTTAATGGCTAAAAATATATACTTTGTGACATCACTCGATGAGATAAATATCATGTTGTTCACCAAGCAAACAAGAATCATCTATCCCTAAACTGTCCATTGCATTCCACACCTAGCACTGTTCTTGGCTCATTCAGCATGACTACTGGGTAATATAAAAATCTGGGAAACAAATAATAAGTGTGCAACATGGTGACAAAACAGTGTATCACTTTTAAGGTTAAAACATTCATCCAGTTGACTCAAATGGTATTGGATAAATCCTAGTAGGTCCTAAGACAAATGCAGATACAAATATTAATCGTCCATCTGGGAATGTTATTATTGGGAGTTGACTTTCTCCAGATTCCAGTCTGGTGCAAACACCTACTATTCATACGAATCACAAGTCCTTATGGATGATCAAAATTCTTTATTGTGTAATAGTGACATTTCGGTATAGATACTTATATTGCACAATAAAGACGTTGATCATCCATAAAGACTTGTCATTTGTAGTACTTACAACTTCTAGAATGTTTCTAAAACAGTTCACCTACTGGTCAGTTGTACAGAACAAGAACTTGACATTCTTCTCATTAGTTAGTGTCAATGTATAGACAAGCAAAGCTTGCGAGACCAAAATAAATTGTACAAGAACTTAGTCATGGACCCGATGTAAACTAACAACTATTGTCTCTGAAATGAACATATTTAAAGGTCATATGCAACCCAAAAATCAAACATAACTAAAACACAATTATCACTTATTTATGACATATAATATACATTGCTGGTTATGAAAAAAACATATAAACAAAATTATAAGCGTACAATTGCAAATGAAAAGTGCAATATTGTGTACTTGGGTTTACTTCCCAAGAAACGAAGCAGCCGGGATACCAAACCCAGTCAGAGCGGGTGGGTGTGCACTCAAGTGTAACGGCTGATTCATTTGCAGATGC
>VKKT01000316.1:368357-380035 GCA_008038995.1 Haliotis laevigata
TCGATTATTTACAGACCGCCGCCATATAGCTGGGATATTGCGGAGTGTGGCGTAAAACTAAAGTCGCTCACTGTCCATTGCCATTACCAACCAGTGCTGATGAAGTATTGGCTTCCCTGGATGTTATCTTATCACTGTTGTTGCTTCACGTGTACTCATATAGCTAGTTTCCTAGTTATTTCTTTCACCTTATGAAGGAAGAAGAATATACTCCGAAACATTGTGTTCCTCAAAATAAAGAAGTTGACATCCATAAATTCTCGCCTCTATGGATACTCTTTGAAGATTTGGTCCATTCCATACATTTGCGTGTACTTGACACCTATTTTTGCATCCTTCAAAACCCTGAATATACATTCCCAATTGAAGGTTAAACAAACAAAGACTAACACACCAAAGGGGATCCTTTGGGTCATCACAAAAAGTATTCACATCAAGGAACCCACCATATGTGTCAAACATCAGGGTTATGACACCATCCCTTTAACGCCGAGGTTGTATGTATAGTCTATAGTATGAAACCTTTATCGACCTAATATATTCGGTGTGATAAGCGCCATGCTCCAATTATGCAGAAGTGTATATTATTTCCCAATAACTATTGTGGAAAAGGTTAGAGTTTATGGATTTCTAAACCAAAAGACGTTTGAAAACCAATTTAATTTGTAGATGGTTTTACCAGGCCCCATCTGGGTATTTTCTAAGCACTACAGCAATATATTTAATATCTTTAGGAAACTGACTAAATTAAAAATCGAGGCATGACTCAATCCTATCAAAATACACAATCAATTAAAAACATTTCCATCAATATTTGCAGCTAGAAATGCAGTTCAGCTTGACATCTGACACCAGCCCAGCCAGCAGTAAGCTATTTCAGTACATCCTCAAGTTTGTCAATGAAACACACCGAGCAGTTTCCTCCTCTGTACACCTCACATCTACGTCGAACATGATGATGCTACCTGACAACACGCTGCGTGGGAGTGTTTGCCAAATCAGTACCGGAAAAACAGACAAACACTGTGTCTATCTCAATCTCAGCTCCTCTGATAACCCTGAGAGTCGGGTTCCTACCATTGGTTGGAGTGGTTGCACAATAGCAGCAGTTTAGCCAAGATATATATCCGACATCGATGTCCACCAACAATATTAGGTAGATACCACAAGAACTGCATACCATCAAGCTGTGAAAGATGGCAAACAGAAAAGTATACATGATAATACTAAGTATAGACGAGTAAAAAATAAAGAATGCCCTTTGCATGACAACTGCTGTCAAAATTAATGTTTGAACATCTTGAACAGGAATAAGATATAGGGCACCAAGAAGTCTGAGATTCTACTTAACCGGGGGACACACTGACTCAGGCTAGCAAACTGGTAGAAATTACTACCCCTAAAATACTGGCTGTTGCCACATTAATTACGTTAACTGTAACTGTCACCTAATTTTTGGGTATTTTTCTTTCCTCAACATAACCTTTTCAAAATCATACAAAAAGATTGTTCCTTATCATGCAAAAGAGTACTGAAAATAACTACGTAATCCGTATACATGTCTATCATGTTACTATAAGCTTGGGAACTAAAAACACACCTATAACTAGTCTGTCCCACAGTCCCTGAACCACATTATTTTCCCTCCTGCCTAGCCCTCCCTACAATGTTAAAGCACTAAATGAAGCAAGTCTAGAATTCCCCAGGTTCTGAATCTCCCATCTCGCTGCGCTCCTTTTTGATTTTAATGAATTTATTTGTTACTATCAAAATGCTACATATTCAGCTATAACCAACTAACTACTAGGTAATGACATCCTTTGTTGATCACATATAAACCATATACAACCCAGAGAGTTGGGCAGAACTGAGTTCATAAAAACCTTGAGTGCACTAGAGCAGATATCAGTTCATGCATGCACACTAGTGAATTATTTACGTCATCCCGAGGGCATTGTTGTTGTCTTGATGTGAATCTAATAGTCGGAATGACCTATTTTCACACTGGAAACTACATCATAGCTGAAGATATTATATGTCATTCAACATTTGTGATCTTCTATGATGGTGCTCAGTGCAGTTTTCTAAAACTGTAAGAACTAATGAGTAATAAAGAAATGACAACATTTACTAGTGTGAAATAAAGGAATTTAGGAAACTAAGATATAACATCCTGCATTTCACTTGCTCTCTCTCGGTAAAAACAAGAATTCTGATACATGTTTCTTATTTTCAGGTCATGTTGCTATAATAATCTGTATATATCACCTACAATGTATCATGTTTCAGCTATTTTAATATCAGCTGACATGGTTAAAACACTTCCTGGTCTCTGTGCATTGTAATGTATATGTCATAGAGGTGTATGGTGTATGATATCTTTACATGATACTACTATACATAAGTTTATCACCTAGCAGGGACAGTATTTACGTCACTGATAAGTACTCTCAGTACAATAGAACGGATATATATAATATATAACGTAACAATAATGATGAACAATTTGGCCCAGTTAATATAAGAGACAAACTACCAGAAAGGCAATCATATAATACCATAATCCCAAACCGGCAGCATGTCCAGCTCATTGTAATTCGCTACTGAACCCTCAACTCTGCAATATTACTGTTAGATAATTGTAGCCTGTAAATAATGAAAGTCCGGGCCTGTGAATCCAGTGATCTGCATGAAACATGCAAATCCACCAGGTCACCAAGTCTGACTACCCAATACACTTAGCCGGCTCTCACATTATAAGGGTCACAACCAGTATAGGTTGCTGGGGGGCTTGTTCCAACATGAAATCCACACTTGGGTGTATCTCCTTAGAAACCAAGGCAGGAATTGAGCCAAAAATTATAACACATATGTATTTTTTAGCTCACATTATTAATTTTTTTACTTGATAACTGTTGAATCTCACTTGCAGCAGACACAAAATTATTTGCGTTTTCCTGACACAAAAAGCCCAAATATTTCATGAAAAATATCTGACATTGTTGATGTAAATGTTTGTTTGAAATGTATACTTGATATCTGCTTCTGTTTTCCCAATACTTGTGACTCCCATACTTTTTTTTATACTTGTACATGTTGAAAACTAATATCCTGGGAGTCACCCTAACCTTGAGATCTTACAAAAAGGCTAGGAAACCCTGGCTTCAAAACATCAAAGTGTTAGGACAACTGTTTGCCTTACTTTGAACACACGACCAATGAGGTCAACACCATATCTCAATACAACCAATAAACATGAATGAACTAATTTTGTTTACATATTTACCGTAACCATGTTTTAACTTACCTTTCATGCATACAGGCAAACATGTCAAAAACTATACACTGTAGACATGGCAGCCCAGGACAGGTTCATCATAACAGGTGGTGCATACTATTTTATACTGTCCCCGAACAAACAACAAACATGATAAAATCCCCCACTGTCAGTCCACAAATGGAATGTCCAAACAATCTCAAGCAAACAATGGCCTTTGTCCAGGCAATAACAGGGCCTTATGGGGTCTCTTGGCCCGAATAAACACTCTTGTCAGCTATTTAGTATTGGAATAAATTTACCTATAAGGTTAACTTAAAATAATTCCATAGGAGAATCCTGACATATTACTGGACCCTTTTCCACAAAGCAACTTTAGAGCTAAGGTAATAGTAACTCCATTACTTTAACATAGACTTACAATTGTCATAGTACTACAATCACATTATTTGACAGGACCTAGACCAAGGGATGAAATGCGTTCAGGCTGTTTCTGTTTGAACTGAGAAAAAGATGAAAGTGGAATTGAAGCAATTGAATGGGAACAAATAGCCTCTCTGGGGTCTTTTGGACAAACTAGCCCAAAGCCAGTCCTAAGAAATGGGCAAATGGTAACTGAAGGGTTAAATTTGTAGCATAAACACACAGGTCAGGTATTAGCTGGATAACTGTGTGTCCAGGCTACAAGCAAAAGAGCCAACCACTTCATTACAATGGTCAAGCAATCAAGCAATCAAGAAATTGCGAGCCACGCCACCGGGTCTTTCTACTGATTGAGAAAGGAGCATCAAGGTCTAATGTATATGGTTTATAATCCATCCACTTACAGAAGATGAATTGGGGATTATGGTGATCTACTGTCCTGTCAGTGAAGAAGTACTGGTGCTAGTCCTAGACCTTTGCTGAAGAAGTTCCAGGTTTCTGTCCCAAGGGACGGATAATTGTACAAGTATGGCGATACAGGGTGAGGATATATGTAAACAGCAACCTGTGGTTGTGTGGAAGAGGCATCTGAATGGCACAGCTTGTGTGGCTTATCGATCTACGAGAAAACTATTAATACCGATACAATTCCTGACACCTTTCAGCAACCTACCAGCAGCTTGGTCAAACATTACTAAAAATCTTTACAAATGCCACTTGAACATATTACACAACACCTTACAAGTTTCTGTCTGTTTTAGACAGCAGCCTAGTCGACACGGTCAATCCCTGAACATACTTTGTATTAGTGATGTAGCGCCTTACAATTTTTCAACTCTCATACCTCAAATCCTGAGACCGATATCGATACTTAAGAAATTACGACAGGAATGCAGGATCAAAACAATCTGTACATTTAATGATACATACTTTAGTCTGCAAAGCAATCAACAGACACAACAATTGCACATACCCATAGAGACAATTGGTTCAGACATCCTTTGCACAACTCTCTCATCTGCCACATCATGTCATACAACCACCCCAGAATCCCACTCCTCTCTCTCACACACATGCACGCACACACACACACACACACACACACACACACACACACACACACACACACACACACACACACACACACACACCATAGAATGCAAAGAAGAAACAAACCTCAAGCATAAATCAAAACAGGATGTGCCATTTTTGTGGAACACAAGGGGAGACAACTCTATTTTAACAACACACAGACCACCAGAAAATGTGGTTAAGCTATAACTTTACAATACATTAGTTTTCATTTATTTTGGGAAAACAGGTCAGTGAGTGACTGTGAGAAGTGCTTACACTGTTTCACTTCCCTGGGACTAGCAAAATAGTTACCAAATCAAACCAAGCCCAAGCATTCGCATCAGCATGATTAAACTTACATTTATTCCCGAAATAAAGACACCTTATCAAAAATATATACAAACTTAAAAGTAGAAACCGAATGGAGCTGAGAACAATCCTTAATTTCAGGGCTGTACACTTGCCAGATCACTCTAGACTGGACATGGACGTCTTGTATGGGTATATTCCTTATTACTGCTAGTCTAGCATTAAACTGGAGTAAACTGGAGCAGAGCTGTGTTTCTGTAAGTATTCATTCCATGGCTGGTTATCTGAGGCAGGTGTCTCTGGTTCCTGCTTGCCTCTCCAGTTTATCAGGGCAGAAGCGTGTCAGCCTCCCCTGCAAGCTTCCACCTCTCAACACCCAGGGTTGCCTCCCCTGCCCCCTCACCCCCCCGAGAAACCACATCCCTCACATGCCTTGCTTATCAACCTCACCTACTTATATACAGCCTAACTAGGCTCAATTATACACTCGTTAGACTTGGTAGATGGATGGAGGTATACAAATAGTATGGGAAGCAACTGCTGTAGAATTTCATTTTGTATGTTGCTAAATCAGTTTGTCATCTTGTCTGGCTAAAAGGAACACGGGCATCATTCCTGACTTAATTAAGAAATGGGTCGGGGAATGTTTTAACTTTCAAAGGCATGATAAGGAGAGCAATGAATATCTTGAGGACATGATATAAATAACATGGTGGCTGTGAGCTCTTAAACTCCTCTGTGGGAAACATCAGTAAAAGTAAGGGAGATAACCTGGGATTGGGGTGGTGGGGGAGAGAGATGGTTGTGTGATCTTCAGCCCATTAGGATAAGATTTGTTTGTTTGTTGTAGTCAGTAACATCCCAGTTCTATAATGTTAGCTGTAAATAGCAAAGTAAGAGCCTGACAATCTAGTGATTGATCGAACGAGTCTGACCTACCGATATAAATGTATTTGGTCACCACCAACAACAAACACAGGTTGCTGGGGACCTACTGTATGTTGATATATCATCTGCCTAAACCTGGAGTCCCCACTGGTGAGGGCAGCAACAACAGGCTAACATCCATCATGTCCTATTATTTGCAAAACACAAAATGACAGTGAAATGACAACAAAAGTATTTGAAAGTTCAGTGGGTCTGCTAGTTTCATATTATTTGTTTGTTTACCATTTAATGCTGCACTCAGCAATATTGGAGCCACATGAATGAGGTCAACAAATAATCACATATGGACCTGACAATCCAGTGACTGACACCATGAGCATGAATCCAAACAACTAAGATACAATGATAAACATTAACCAGGTAAGCGAGCCTAACTACCACACCTGGCACTAGATTCAGATTGCATAGAATACCTCAATGACCCCCCATATTTTCTACCAGTTAGAGCATGAATTATATAATGAATATAATGTTCTCAATTCAAGGTCTCTCCCCAAAGAGAGTGTTTCTCACAACACTTTCCTGGCTACACTTGGTAAGTCTCCCCTTAATCCCCAGCCCGGCCTGATCCCCAATGCAAGAATGGCACTAGACTTACAAGTCTCTAAGGTAAAAAATAGCTTAAATGATAATTTCTAAAAAATAAGAAATAAAAGACTGAGGTCCGCTTATCTACACTTGCCTCTTTGAAGGATAGAATATATTATTACCATACATCCATGGGCTCAACATTCAGTACAGCCTTGGAGCAAGGATAGAATGGCACCTCATAAACCCAATGAAATCATGGACATGGCTCTTGGCAAACTCCAGAATATTGCTTCAAATCCAGACCTGTAACGCTATGATTTCAAGTGTTGAAAATGTTATGGCTTAAAAGGAAAATAAAAAACCAGCACCGGCAATATGACAGGCAACGAGATACCGAATAACGTCAAAAGTGTAATGTAAAGAATGTTAAGTGATACTTTAGATGTTCAGAAATAATCCATTACATGTAAACAACACGTCTAAAGACAACTGTCAAATAGCAATTCCAAACCGAGCACCAGACATGAGACATTAGATCTGTAAGCCTACACCAGCATCCGAATCTACAAATGCCAACTCACCAAAACTAGACCCTGATATGGATCATGCTGACACAACAACACAAGTGACTTGTCTAGGTGTGAGGTGTGTTCTGTTACCTCCTGAGCAAACACAGGCAACAGTACAGCTCACAATGAGGTTACGTCTGGGTGTAATACACAGCCTCCTTCTTGCAAATTGGACAGGTATTTCACACCTGCACTAACGAGACAAACACTTGTCTCACTTCCTTTGCTTTGTTTATTTCATGATTAACAGCTACTGGGTTTTCTCAATGACAGGTCTTGATGAAATCACCCTAAATAATGACCATGTCATCTTTGCTGGAAGCTTGCAAAATCTCTGCAACAGCTTGTCAGTCAATAACATATGCTACGCAATCCACAGAGAATCATATACATTGGACATATTTGAACTAATTTTAAATTTTAGTCATAAAGTTAGTTTTCTTTTCTCTTCAGAACAAGACTATGACATCTTGATGAAGTTTACAGTATGCAGTATCATAAATTAGCCATGTGAACCCAAACTTGCATCTTGACAACATCATCAATATACTTTAGACAGTCACAGGTAAGACACAGACACTTGTCTGTTGGTCTGAGTCAGGTGAAAATCTACAAGGACTAGTTGTTTAAATGTGTTTTATCGAAACATACACGTCTGGTCTGAGTCTAGTGAAGGCTATTGAAATCTAGCCAGACTAGCTGTTTAATGTAGTCTTATATGAAAATCTAATCATGTTACATAAACCTAAGAAAAAAATGATCAAGGGACTAGTTGGATATCACCAATGGTGTCTAACTATGGCTAAATGTTAATGAACAAATTTGTACATTTTCCCATACACTAGGAAATGTAACCCCAACAAAGTAAGTACATGTACAATTTGGTCAAACTAGTCCCACCACACATTTCTAGTTAGACCAGTCCAGCAAAGGTAAAGAGAATACAGATAGGTAATGTAAACAAGGAACAAGCTAACAGACCATGAAGTATTTAGTACGTACACATGTCAGCAGATTGAGAGGAAACTACATGTAGACGATGTAGTAAACTGTCACCTGACCATCTTCAGATAAATGATGAAAGGGTTCTCAGCATCCTAACTCTGTCACCCATGGTAATACCATTATATGTTCATTCTACTATCAGTGCAACCACGAACCCTAAACTTTAAGCTACCCAATCTTAAGTGTTTGATATTCAGCTTGATTAGTAATGATTAGTAATGATAACGTGTACTTCCATTATTCTTATTTCCATACACAAGGTGTATGCTCAAAGTGCAACATTATTACCTGGGTGCCGTTGTACAAAGCGATCTTAGCGCTAAGGTGACCGTAACTCCCATACTTTAAGATAGACGTAAGGTAGCCTTAGCGCTAAGTTGGTTTTGTACAACGGCACCCTGGTCAATAGATCAGTGTCTACTACAACCAAAGCCTATCAAGCTGCCTGTGAGGTGCTAAAAGGTTACCAGTCATATGACATCTCATCCTACTGGGTACCCATTTACTGCTGGGTGAACAGAGGCTGTATTCAGCAAGGTCACATACCTAAGGTGAGACCACATGTATTACATGTGATTAATCGTAGGGCAGGACAGAAGTCTGAGAAACTCTCGGGAGTCAAGCTGTTAAACATGGTCACCTATTCAAGAACTCTCCAGGACCAACGTAGCTAACTTCAACTGGTTTGTGACCTGAGCACTATGCACAGGACCACACAACACTACTACAAAGCATGCATGCCTGTTCAACCTTGTGTTATCAACATGATCATTTCCTATGCCTTATTGATCTTACTTCATGTGTTACTGAAACTTGAACGTGAGACCTGCACCGGCTGCAGCTGTATCTACCTAACATATCGCCTATCAATCCTCAGTACAATTGTGGCAGTGTGTGGTACTGCTCCAGGGGCAGATTACCTTGTGTTAGAAGTACCAGTTGTGTGTTTAACACTCATTTATGTGATTCTTACAACAATTTGGTATGTTTTAAAAAACATCTATATCAATCATAAGAATCTTAGTTCTTACATGCCCAGGGCTCCAGATAAGGGCCGTATCGGCGTATGTGAAGGATATAAAATATGCACGATACGGTAGGAAATAATTTAGAAAACGTAGCACATACGTACCACAGCAATGCTGTACAGTCTTAGAATCATTTACAGACGTATTTATCTGAAAAAATATTGTTTTATTGTTTATTGACCTGTTTACACAAGACTAGCAATGTTGTAGTGCATAAAACGAAACACAAGATTACTGATCCGCCATTAAATTCCATTCAGTACTCAAAATGTACTCTTAAGTTTTTCCAGTACTCCTATATTGAAAAAATAAGGAGTACGTACTCCTGATGTTGAAAAATTATCTGGAGCCCTAAAGACATAAAGTTATCATAATACTCATAATAATCTTGCTACAATTCTATAAATATCAGGGGCAGTGGTAGTGGTTAAAACATTCACTTGTCACGCTGAAGACCCGGGTTTGATTCCCCACATGGGTTCAATGTGTGAAGCCCATTTCTGGTGTCTCCTGTCATGATATTGCTTCTGTCATGAGAAAGTAGCGAAAAACCATATTCACTTGCTGTTTCAATATGAATAAATTCACCTGAAGATGAGAGCCCAAATTACAACAGCCTGGGACATTAACCACTAATCCAAAGCCCAAGTCAAGCCGAATTCTTCGGCAAGTTCTGTAAATAATAGTCTAACAATAACAGATAGCATCAAAACCTACCAATAATAGCACATAGCCAAGTTCAGGCGAGTAGACTAAATAGTCTTTGGCAAGTTCTACAAAACTGGTGTAGGTCTCTTGCGCACTTCTTTATGAGAGCAGGTTGAACGTTTGTACAGGTAAAAAGGTTACCTGGACGAATAGGTATTCAGACAAGAATCTGTCAATTCCACAGTGGGTATATCTTACTGCTGTATCAGTTTCCATCAGTACACCTTGCACAAAGACAGTGCAATTACTGCGTTCACACCTATACGTTACACCTAGGTATTTACTGATGCTGCAACTGAGAAAGGTTAGAGAGTGTTTCACTGCCAGGTCACGCTGACCTGGTACTGTCAACATTAACTAACTTCAAGGGTGTGGCAGCAGCCCTCGGCCTCCTACAGCATGTTAGAGATTCTAAACCTCCCAGAATAAACTCTGCAGGGTTTTAAATAACACATAATATCTTATGCATTGCTGGTGAACATTTTAACTCGCATCAAACATGATCAGCGAAAACAAAAACTACAATCATCTTAATGAACATGTGTGCCTCAGACAACAGAATCCATAAATGTGAACTTGGATAGATCGGTTGTGACTCATTTGGACAACAGACACTAAAATAGGAAGAGTTTTGTTCAGTCACCAGATCTTCTGATACTGGGACACAAGAAAATTTTCAAAACAAAACTGGCACAAAAAACCCACATTTTATCTAGCAAGAACTATTCTGCAACCCTGGGTGGACAGCCATCAACATGATCAACAAAGGCTTTTATTTTCATTGGTCTGCAACGAAAGTGCACTATACATAATTTCCGAAAACATGATTTTGTCCTTATATCATCCACAATCTATATTCAATCAATCTGTCCATTAGTAGGATTGTATACAAAAATTGTATTAAATCTGTCATGACTATTGAATATAAACAAACTCTGGAAATTGCAATCTGTCCACCAGTCTAACCATCCAGTACCTGAAAGAATGTTGGCATGTTCCACAATCTAGGTGAGATCTGAACAGTTGCCAGAAATGTACCTTGAGCTAGATTCCAGAAAGTCCATGTTATACCTCCGGTCTTATTTATATCTCCTGGCAGGGTAATAAATCCATTGGGCGTCATTGGACATTATCTTTGGTCAATACCCTGCTTGACACTGGAATTCATGAATTTCTTACTTTCAACATTTACATGATTTGGGTAATGACAACAGTGAACATGGTGATTGAAAACGGTTTTACATAATTATTCCAGTAATATCACCAGGTTTACCAAGAAATGTTCTGGGACTGACATTTGGCCCATAGTCTACAGCAAATTTCATTAAAAAATCCCAAATAGGAAATATGTTTCACAATTCATGTTACATACAATTTTATTGATATTTCAATGACAGCACCAATAGAATAATTTATAAACGGCAACAACCATATTGCACTACTGACTAGACAAAAACATGTTGCACCTGCTGCTCAACATACAGTTACACATAATGTTTGACACATATAGTGATCTCCGTGTCGCCTTTTCATTGTAAACAGTAGTGTTGGGAATTGGCTAAAATCTCATAATTGATGATTGGTTCATTACAACCGATCAATCATCGAAAATAATTTGTTAGCATCATTCATGAAATTTTCCTGGTTATTTTTGTTTGCACAAAAACATATATTTATTTGGGGTTTTCTTTGTACAAATTCCACACATCTTTAAAGGATGACTAGTATGTAAGGAACATAGAACATAAATTTCTTGGGGTCTTTAAGATAAATTCAATCATGACTTGGAACGAGCTTGTAGTGCTC
>VKKT01000317.1:8758-23220 GCA_008038995.1 Haliotis laevigata
AGCTACTTTGTGCAACCGGTACCACGACAATCGTATAGGGTTTATATTTTGTATAAACAACCTCATAACAGTTGTTACATCATTAGTATATTCAGTCGGAAGTTTCAACTTAGCACTCTGTGCACCCGCGGTACTTCGCAGCAACATTTTGTGCACCCGGTCCCTCGACTGTGATGACCGATGTAGACGTAGTACTGGGCCAAGTTTGTTCAACCCGAACCCAAGCACTCGAAGCATTAATGTTAATTTGTGGCGACTTCCACATGGCCCCACGCAGTCGAGGCGTAAAGGTTAATTTGAAGAGACTACTTCTTTCGTGAATGGGGTCCCTCGCAGCAGTCGAAGTTGTTAGGTTAATTTGGTGGAGACGTCTCACTTTGTGCAACTGTCCACTTACAGTTAGCCCGTCAGTGTATAGTATATTTTTCCGTCAGTATATACTCCCACACCTTATAAAACCTAACATTTCAAATTGTTTCGTGAATCTCGGCCTGGCGGTTTTGTGGCGCCTTTCCATTTTGCGCAACCTGTCCGCTTATTACGTCCGTCAGTTATATACCCTAGCCTTGCTCCAAGGCTGCACCGAAGGCTGAGCCGATGGATGTTTAGTAATTCTATCCTTAAAAGATGCAAGTCTAGATAAGTGGACAGTAGACCCCTACACCTTCAGACTTGAAAACTAACACGTAAATACCCTTTGTTGATAAGGTAGTGCCGTTGTACAACCCTAAGTACCGCTCCCATACCTTAACATAGACTTAAGATAGTTGGTTGTTTTGTACAACAGGTCGCTGGGCAGTAGAATTTAGACTTTACCAAATGACCATTGAACCTTGAACACAATAACGAATGAGTGAAAACAGTATTATATTTCCTGGACAGCAACAACTCATGAAGCATGCGATATATCCCTCGGCGTCCATATTCATCCCAATGATCCCTCAACGAGCCCATTAATGTGGCATTAAGGGCGCTCCTGCCCAGATAAATATGTAAGGTGTAAAATTACCGAGCAGCATGTTGAAGAACCTGTTTGTGTTGAATCAACTGTGAATATTTGCCATCGCTCGGTAATGGCAAATACTAGCCCTTGTCCTGTATGAAGACACTTCAAGAAGACCCGAACAAACAGCTTTAGTGATTACACGTGAAACAAAGATTGGGATCACAGGGGATAATTACATGGAGCAATCAAACTAACCGCATTAATACCAGCTCGGGATTCAAGACTGGGGAACACGTTAAATATGCTATTCCTGATCATAATCGTTGGTGTTAAAAATGTACAAGGTCCTGTTTACGTTTTTGTTTGTTTTTAAAACCACACTTTACAATATTATGGCCATTTGACGAGGACTTGTAAATAACTGAGTTAGGACCAGACATCACGTCACTGTCATGAGTAGCGGCCCATGTTGGGAATTTGTTAAGTCACAGAACCTGGCCACGGTTAGGAATTATGTCGCCTTATACGACCATCGAACGTAGTCGGGGACATGTTTTACACTAGTTAACTCTACGTGGTGTATCGTGAAGCGATGAGGTAGTAGATGTATGTCTCACGCTTTCATTCAGCAGGGGGGAGGGGGGAGTTGGCGCGGGGATAAAATTGCGTGTGGACACGCGCGTACTCATCTTCCTTAAGTTCGTACTGACGCCGGACTTGGATAGAGCTGGAGATGCCATTTTTAACAAAAACAGCATAAAGACTCCGGGTCGACTAGACCTTGTATCGTCACTTCCAAGCCCAGCTCCGAGCAGAATAGCATGTAATCTGCAAATTTCTTTCGAGGGAAGCCTTGTAAAAGGACTTCTGTCACGTCGGAAGTAGGATAAATAAATCCCTTGTCCACGACATTTCACCTTAATGAGACCAACGAGCACCGGCATTGTGCCGACATCACAAAGAGGTCGAATCTCTGATGCTAAACGGACAGCAGATCCTGGGTGAACGTAAAGTTGAGATTATGTCACCAAAGTTATCATTATCCATAGAATGTAAGGGGCTGGTCAGAATTCGTGTGTAACCGAGTCTGAAATTCCCAACTTCACTACACTTTAAAACACACGCTTAATTAAGTTCAACTTGGCTATTTCTACTTTCTTTGCACAGTGTAAGGACCAACAGCAATAGGACCAGTTTACATGGGGAAAGGTCAAGATGTCTAGCTGCTCCCTCCTCAAGTTCAAACTGCGTCGACTGGTTTGAATGTTTACAGAAGCATGGGGATGGGTAAGCTGAAAATAGTACATACTTGAACCCTGCACAGCCTTCAAACATGGACCCACAGGGGTGCAGGATGCGTACCTGGAGGCCATGAATCACACTGATCATGCTCATACACAGAAGAAAATCATTTTGTTACGTTTTCAACATAAAAAATGAGAACTGGCGTAAAATTTCATGCTGACTTGTCGTTGTATTTCTATTTTAAACTATCCACAGTTCCCCCAAAGGCAGTATCTGTGCTTGAGCCTCAAAATGATTACAGCACTCTCTACTTGTTTGTATAACCTTAAAAGGAAAAACATACAATGGGGCAGTGGAAATCAGTTTATTTCCTTATTTGCTGCGGCACAGTTATTTTTTATTGAAATGGTATGTAAAAGACAAACGAAAAAGAGAAAAATGATCAATCTGCTTAATCTAAAGCTGAAGCAATCATGCCAAAAGGTAGGTCATTTCCATTAAGCTCTATCACAGAATATCAAAACCAACAAAATGAAATATAAAACTTAAAATACAAATTGTAAATTTACTGGTTATAGATTGTCATCAGGACAGACTTAAAACAAGACTGCCATTTGATTTAGGTTACAATATATAGTATCATAAAGCTCTCTTATTATATGAAAGGTGTGTTCGACCTGTCAGTGGTACTTTTAGCCTGCCTATCTTTGAATGGTGAAATCAAATATGAGCATCAACCCAAATCAGTTTTCTAAAAGATTTCACCTGCAATGTGAACACATCTGGAATTTCAATTCTGAAATATAACAAAACGAGTTCTGAGTGCTGTACGATGTATAGTTTTATTGAGGATAGCAAAGTAGAGACAGACAATGACAGTTAGGGCAGTCAACTCTAGTTTGGCTGCCCTGTTTTCTGGTCGAGCTTGCACCCTAAGCAGAAAACGTCGCAAATCCAAGTTTACATACCCGACCGCATATCACCGTAGACAGACAAGAAAACAGTATTTGACAGAAAATATTTCATAACAATGCCATTGTATCACTGACATCTCCTATTTTACAATGGCTAAATAAATATATGATATATGCATAAAAATTACAGAAAATATAGACATGACGGTTGACAGATGTGGAACAGCAGATGGCAGATTCAGACCAAGAAACAGAAGAGGAATGCACATTCAGAGATCGAACTTAGCTGTTTTGTGCAATTTGATGTTAAATGCAGTTGGAGATGAGATACTTAAGTCATATTGCACAAGGTGCGAGACAGCCACAAAGTCTTCCTTGTCACAGGAAGTCATTATGGATCCTACCATCAGCATTAAGTTTACAGTAAGCATAACTGTACAATATGGCCATTGAATGACATGGAATTTAATTTTTTGAAAACCAACTGTGGACCTTGTCATGGTGAATTGATCAGGAACATGGGTCATGAAAATATTCTTGGAAATTATGAACAAGCAAAACTGAAATGACATGGCTGAATAGAAAGTATGTTATACTGTGCGTTTGAGGTAAAAACTTTGTGGGTTATTTACAATTCATCATAGTTCCACTGTGGTTTAAACCCAACCTCCAATAGTTTCTCATTTGACTTAAAAAGTATGGAACAAATGAAATCAAAATAACGACATTCCAAACTCCCTATTCCTTGAGGCTGCTGGTTCTGTCAAATATTTGCAGCCCCAATATCAGCACTATCTAATGCCCAATATTGGTCAGAAAATCGTATGAAGTAAACACAAATTGATCCCTTTTGGCAAAAACGTGCAAATACAAATTGTATGGAAGCATGAGCAGACCCTGCCTGTAGTTGAGTATTAAAACCCTTTCGTGTTAATACGCCACTCTCAAACACTGCCGCACTCGAGGTCAATGAACACTGAAAGCGTTTCCAATGAGAAGACTTCACATGTAAAATATTTATGGCAAGAACTTACAGTTCAACAATTCAATGAAAATATTGGAACAGTTGGCACTGTTTATCATCACTGTAGCCAGATGAGGCACCGACTGAAATCACCAAATATGAGGCATTGTTTACAGAAGCTTAAAACATGCTGATTTGACCCAAATCCAGTGTAAATACAGTTCATCCCAACTCAAAGAGCAAAGCATGTGTATATGTCAATCTTCATAAAAATTCAGGTATGAAAGAACAGTAACAGAAATCATAATATACAAGCTATTTTCTCAAACTCAACAGAAACCAACATGAACTGAGCTGGAATCCTGACAGACTTGGAGTTGCGGCTTCAGTAGTTTATAGAATGATACATCCATGTCATTGATTGGGCTTCTTCAGGAAGCAGCCAGCTCAAGTGACCAAGCTATATGCACCAAGAGGGCCGGGAATCCGTACTCGAGCTCACCACAGTTTGTGGGTAACTCCCCCTGGAGGGTTGAGAACTCGGGATGAGGTGTGCACAGTTGGCTGTGCCTTGCCCTCCTTGGCCTGAAGTGAACCGTCACCACCTCCAGTTTGTTCTGAAGCAGCAGCTGAGGGACTGGCCGTCTGAAGCATAATATAGGGCATTATTAGGTGTTAGTGACATGTGTCATTATTCTTGTTAAAACAGGGGGCGGTGGGGTAGTCTAGTGGTTAACGAGTTTGCTCGTCACGCCAAAGACAAAGACTATGGGTACAATATGTGAAGCCCATTTCTGTTGTCCCCTGCTGTGATTTTGCTAAAAGTAACATAAAACCATACCTATAGTATTACTTGTTAGAACTTCAGTTTCATAGAAATAACACATTGCCAGTGGAGTACTCATTAATATAAGTTTATTTCATTTGCTTTCTATTGAATGACCTGGTCCATTTTTTAAAACACTGGTTTTTATTGATGGAATCAGCTTTCATACAAGATGCTGACATTGAATGCAACTTTACTTAAAAACATCACAACCAATCAAGAACAGTAATTTACAACCTCTGTCAAATAATCCTAAACAAACTTGGAAGCATTACAGATCGAAGTTTCTTGTGTCGGATATTGCTATCGAAATGAGTGATTACGGTCTTAAGTCACTTTCAGAAATATTCATTTAACATTAGAGACATCAAAAATGGGTATCTCATTGTGGTACAAACCAAGACCTTTGACATGGCTGAGTGAACACTATGTATAACCACTTGGCTACCCATTCTATCCATGGAGATTCTCAGTTATAACTATGGGCACCAACATATTGTTATTTCACGCCAAGTCAGCAATAATCTCACAGCTCATAAATAGCTGACAAGAGACAAACCTGTGACTAAAATTAAAGCCAGTTTCATAAATCAGTGAATCACAGGGGTATAAATCACCATACCATCAATTTAGATGCCTCTAATGTTAATAATATGTCACTGGGGACAAATTCACTTTCACACAGCTAATACTGCAAGTATTGTGCTGAAGAAAAGGCATTCTCACCTGTGGCTGTTGCTGCTGCTGCGGTGTCACTGCCGGAGCTGCTGGGGACGCAGCAGGGGAAGACTCAATATTCTCGTAGGGTTCTCCAGTGATGGGGTTGAACTTGCCTGGAAACCAGAACAGATACACCATGAATAATGCTGTATGGGGCTGTTTGAAATGTCAATACATCCAAATTAAATTGATATTGATGGTTATTAGTCGCTTTACCTTGAAATTATGTTACCTCTTATTTACTATAATTACTCTTATGAGTTGGATATAGCCTTATAACAAGCTTTTCACAGTACACTTAGCAAAATATTTTTGAGAAAAAAGTGCTACAAATAGTATAAGTAATACAACTAACTATGGATAGTGTGAAAGAGTATTGACGGTGCACTAAACTCAAAGCATAAAATAAAATAAATAGAGATATGGCAAGCCATCATAATAATTTACTACAAACCTGACCCCAGAGGTTGGCTTAATGAACAACAAACCATATAGATTTGGGGACATTTAATGACCTTAACTGCCCGACGTCCTTTCACGGAATATGTGTCCTTGGATCCTGTTTCTCTTAAATTTATTTAAAACACATGGGTAAAATCCAAACCTTCACATCAAAATATGACCAAATACATAGCGATAACCTGCCTAAAGAGTGAGTGAGTATGGTTCTACTCCTCTCTTACCAATATTCCAGAAATATCACGGCAGGGAAACCAGAAATGGGCTTCACACATTGTACCCATGTGGGGAATCGAACCTGGGCTTCGAACGCTTTAACCACTAGGCTACCCCACCGTCACCTTGCCTAAAGATTGTACTACAGTTTAGAACAAAGTACTTCTAATGTTCTACAGCAGCACAAACTGTTGATACTAATTGTTTTCAGTTTGATCATGGGATGTAGGTCACGGTGACCTAATCTTAAACATTCAAGTTGAACCCAAAGCATTCAAAATGACAACTTTTGAAAGGGACACAAATCCAATAATATGTCTACAATGATGAGATCTCTTTAAATAAAACATTTTTCAAATTGTCTTTTTCAGTTTGGAAGTAATTAGTCATCAAATGCGAGTACTCCAAATGTTAATACACATACTACAGCCAAGCCCAGTGCTGTTACAGGCAGAGGTCAAGTCCCTGGGGCAAATCTACCTGAGGTCTGTCATGCAAGAAAGGATACACAGTTACCCATGCTTTCATATTATCCAGACAACCAGTAACAAATCACTCTGCACCAGACCTTCCACCTGAGTCCACACTCTTTTATAACGTAGCAGATCACACACTCAAATATTTTGCAATGTTTACACCAAAACAGATACATGAAAGGCGTGGGCTTCTGGCTGTAGATAAAGGTGCAGGCTGATTCACGAGTACCACAGGCCATGCTTATACAGACGGTTCACAAAGCAAATAATGACCTACTTTAACTACCCATCACAGGATGCTCGCTGACAACCATTCAATGAAACATGAAAAGCTACCGAGTCATATGTAAGTGTATATGAAGGTGTCCAATACTTAAAAACATGATATTATAGATATTACCACATTACAAGACCTTTTTGCAGTTGCACATACATTCATCATTTGCCCTTTAAAGGAAACTTGCACAAAAAAATTGAAATTTCTTATCCTATTCATGATGGTATAGGCCTTGTGCCAGTATTCCATGCCAACTCTATAGGTAAATTCAAAATGATGAAAGACAGGTATTTACCTTGACCTACAAAACTAAGGGTCTAGAGGACCACATTACCAATTTCAAGGGTCCTGACACTATTTGAGGGTGCAGTTAAGCATAATGTCCGGTACTCACAACTTACAGATATTATAGTTATGTTTGCAATACAGGGATTGCAACAGGAAAATCTATTTTCAGCTTAAAACTTAATACTGTGTCATCGAATCATGGGTTCAGGATTTCTCAATGGATTTAGACTATTCACAGAATTCATCAATTTGAAAAAAATCGGGGGAAATCCATGGATCAGCGGAAAATTGCCATCCCTGGTAATAGGAACCATTTTCTTGCTTAGAATTTGGTACAAAGAATACTTATTTTTTTCTGTATCGAAGCTGTGTTTGTGTGCACTAGATGAACATTTCTGCATTGTACAGAACCCAGAAACATCATGCAATATCAGGTATTACTATACCAACAAAGTTGAGTGTCAGCAAGAAGCATCAGTGACATGGAATATACCCAAAAAACCAAAGTCCACATCAAAAGCTGTCAAAAATATGGGACCGGAGAAACAGTTGTACAGGAGACACTATGTTAAGGTACTGAAGCTGTTCTCTAAACACTACATACATTCCACTAAAGCTACACTAGAAACACTAAATGCATGCAACAGTGCAAGTGCAGGGAAACAGTGCGAAGTACAATCAATATATCTACAGAACAAAGCAGTCACCGTCACACCTACCAATCAACAGCACCTTTCCTCAGAACATACAAAAATATGTTCACATGTTAAGCCCATATCCCAATGTTACAACAAAAAGAAATTCCTTACATCAAGATTAGTAATGTATCTGCCAATGATTCTGCAATGTTACCATGGTTACTATAAATATGCACAGTGCAAGATGGTAAATTTTCCTGAATCAAACAAGTTGAAAAAAAATGTATTAAAATAATAAGCCTGTTTGCTCCCTAAAACAGGATTTGCTGCAGATCAAGACTCGAACAAGTCTTTTCGTAAAATCAATCTTGTCCACCCCTAGCTTGATCTTGTTGATGTTTGATATAGAATCAAATTCCACGATTTCTGCAAAGACTGCTCTGATTGGTGTGAAGAGGTTACGTCTTTCACCAGAAGGCAGATGATCCATTGGGCAGCCACCTTCTGTTGAACTGTTGCGATAGGTAAGAAGACATGCAAAAGCTACAGGTACCCCTACTCTGATTGCGGCCTTTCCCTGCCAGAACATGTGGCTCCATTCCAAATAAATTGGATTGAGTGCTAGAATTGTTGGCTTGGGAACGTGATGGGGAGGGCTCCTCTGGGCCGCCGAAGATGTTGGATCCGTTCCGTTGGTTTTGCTGTCGAGGAGCAGATGCAGGGGCAGAAGCCGTTCCGAAGATGTCGCTGGATCCTCCTCCAGGGGGCCTCAGCACTCTGTTTTCAAAAACAAAAACCAGTGATGAACGTATGGGTCATATCGCAAATTGTTAATCCAGGCTTGTCACTTTTACGGTGAATCTGTGAAGATCCAGGTTAGAAATGTTCATCAGCACCAAACTGAAATTTAAGGCGATTTGTATGGTTTACTCTTTCATGTCAGCATTGTGGTTGTAAATAATACACGCTACACAATGATAAACGTCACACAAAATCTAAATTGGTCACATCACAAAGGTGACCACCCAAACCCCATTCTTCGAACGTGAGGTTGAGGCTGCTGTTGAAAGTTTTGACCTGACAATGAGCCTTGAAGCTTTACTGTGCTCATACAAATGAGCAAAATATTCAGGGCTCAATCCAAAAGGTATTTGTAGCACTAAAATATTTGCAAACCCATGATAAACTATATAGTTATATAGGTCCAATGTTGCAAAAGCTCTGTGGATCAGAACCCAGAGCAGCTAATTCAATGTCTGCATTTAACAAACGATAAATATCAATAATGAAAGTTGCATTGTCATGGGGATATTTAATACAGTCTACCCTCCTATGGAAAGTTGTCAGATTTTTAATATTACAAATCTCATCATGGCTATCAGTCTTATCAAGACATGGCTAACAGCACATTAGTCTGAGGCATGAGTGAGTGAATTTAGTTTTATGCCTTATTTAGCAATATTCCAGCAATATTACTGCAGGGGACACCAGAAATGAGCTTTGCATATTGTACCCATGTGGGGAATCGAACCTGTGTCTTTGGCGTGACGAGCCAACGCTTTAACTGTTAGGCTACCCCACGGCCTCCTTTGTCAAAGGAGGATGTGACAGAGGTAATTACCAGTGAGTAATATGTCAAGACATTAATCTCCTAAATCAAGTGCATCTAACATGTCATTTAGTAACATTACATTTAACATAATATATCCATTTCTTCAATCATATATTTTGCAGTCATGAGCATACGTTTTCCTAAATAGTTTATTTGAAAAAGCCTTATTCTCGACTCCTTCTATTGCATGGGACTGTTGGGTGAACGCTACACTCAGCAATATGCCAGCCCCACGAGGGTCGCATGTGAATAATGAGCGTGAACCAATAACCCTATCGTTTATATCATGATCTACAATCCCTGTTGCGTGTGAATGACATGTCGACAAAGTCGCCTCGATTACCCTCTTACGAGTTGCGGGTTGCTGGATACAAAACACTAACGTGTCTAACCAAGTCCAATCATTGTGAAGGGAACGCAGGGCAAAATCTGGGAACATCCATAATGTCAATATTTCTCATCGTAACTTCATAATATTATGACGTTAATGTTTTAATGTGACCAATAAGTAAAAGCCGATTGTGATCAGCAGATGAGTCACGTCATAATTGATTGAAAATCCAGATGACATTCGCTGGGACAGTTCAGCCACAGCAGCTAAATATTCTGACATTGTAAGTAGGTCACCCCAGTATGCGTTACATTCCCAAGGAATCAGAGCCAAGTTGAGACAGAGTGCTAATCCAATATATAAACATTTACATGAACTGTACATCTCATCGATTTCACAGGAAGTAGGCAGTCACACGGCAGCCATGCTTACCCGTCTTTCATTCATAATCTGCTGTATGTCACAAAACTACGGAATATTCACCTCGATGATGGCTTTTCACTGTCGGCCAGTCCGCTCATGTTCGTTGTCGTAGTCATTTTGACGTGGAATGTAGAATTCGCTGTCCCTAATGTCTTACTCAATAACTATATTGCTGAAACCTCCAGCAACGTACCTCACAACCAGCTTGATGACTGTCTCGCTCACCAACCTTTCGAATTTCACGCACACCTGTGTGATGTCATTGCATTCCGTTTGATGGTACTATCTTCGTGACAACAACCTCCATTTGAAATGAAAGCAAACAGGCTTCTGTTGATAAAACATACAAATCTCATGTCGTTGATATATATAACTTTGATCGATGTTGGCCATAGATCAAGGTGGATGAATAAACCCGCATTATATCCATTTCCCTTTTTTTCTGTTCTGATAAATAACGACAAAAACTTAAACTTACATATACATTATCCATTCAGATGGAACATAGCAACGAAAGAGCCTCGCTGTTCAACGTCGGTTAATCCTGTTGTTTTCTTTATTTCAATTCGGCTGATTGGTGAATTGCATTCCTTATCAGCTCATGGGCAACGACCGCGATAATGAGTCCACTAGTCCTTGCGCAAAGTTAGTATATTTAACAACATCTTCTCCAAGAAAAATAACGTAGTCCGTGGAAACTGTATGTCAGTGTAGTGTAAACCATGACTAACACGACATAATTAAAAAAATAGATATAGCTATGAGTTAACCATTTTGGTGTCTTAATAGTAATTTGGATCGTTTGTACACGAGTATATGAGCGTCGTTGAAAATATGATAAACTTACCCGACTATGTTATTATATATTTAGATCATTACTAAATCTGTTATTTTCATACATAAAACTTAAAACTGTACTTTTATACTTTTGAATATTTAATCTTAGATTACTCCAGACCACTGTGTATGGCAAACTGTTTTGGGTACATCAGCTGAAGGCCATGCGTTTGGCAGTGAAACGCCTGTTGAAAAATACACCATTGCTGGTATTTAATGTAAAGGTTATTTGTGAACTATAACTAATCTTCACATGTGATGATGGAATTTAAAACAAAAAACACGAAGTTACAGAATATCTATTTTGAACTGCCCAGCAGACACCTGTGTCGTTCAAATCAGCCTTTTATCGGTGGTCAAGAAAGTAGTTTACAATTTATTCCAGCTGGACTGGTGTCTGTGTCGCTTGACATTTGTTGAAAAGGGAAAGGGGAAATGGCAAAGATAATGCACTATTGGGATAGTTTACAGTGTCAGTATCTGATACAAGGACAGTGCTTCGTTTGAGCGTATATGCATATCTTTGTTTACAATGAACATTTTCCGCTTTGACCAATCAGATTCTTCGTTACAAATACGAACGTCAAAATAATATATGTCGGAAATTGTCCCTCTCTTCCACTTGTATCAAACATGACGTTAACGGTTTTGACAATAATTCAAAATTCTATCATTTCGCATTACTCGATTTCGTTAACTACTGTTTCTATTTTAATAGTGGGCGGGCATAAGGGGAGTTTTCCAATCATGTGATTTCATTGACCAATCAACGCTTGGGATTCCCCTGTGTGATTCCCGCCAAGTCAAATGACAACAATCCTTACTTTGCCGGTCCTCTGCCACGAAAACAAAACAAAATCGGTCCCAGGAAAGCTGTTTACTGTGTAATATATGAGATATGTTGGAAAAACATTTCACAGAAACACTAGCTCTCTTGTCAACGTTGTATTATTCAGTAAACTGGGTTTTATCGCAATATTTAAACCTAAATTCATGAACTGACATTGACATAGCGTATATACTCTATCTACAGGAGTAAATAGTAAGCACTTGAAATAGAATCGTCATAGTATCATATGTGTTTAACCAATATATAATGAAGAAAGGAATATGCAAGAATAAGAGTTATCGATTTATATTAATCTGTGGGGGCGATTTCTGGACAAACTGATCACCGCAATACATTTTCAACTATAACATTTTGAACGTTTTTTGCGTTTTCTACATCGAAAAGTAAAATAATTTGAACTGATATTTGTTATATATAACCGGGAAAAATATTTATTTCGGTTTTTGCATATGCACCTAAAGATGAATTTTGTAATTTAACTGAAGGCTTAATTAATTTTGTGTCTTCATCAATATCTTTCCCCTTGAACCCAAGCAATATCGTGTGATATTAGTCAGAAGGCGAAAACCGAAATTTCATTGAAAACTTCCCATACAAACATTTCTCTTATTTTTCTTTCTTCGCCTACTTTAAAACATCATTACGCAAGTGTAATAATGAATAGGTGTAATGACAAGTGTAATTGTTATATTTTATATTTCAATATCCAAACCTGAGAAATCTGTCACATGACCTTGTACTTGGGCCTAGGACTTGTCATGTTCGAACACAACAAAAGAGGGATCTCAAACTATGTTTAGTTGATATCATATCGGCGAACGTAGCTTATTTTATACTGTCCTTAAATGGTTCATACTGTTCTGCAGTTAAACATAGTTTGGAAGATGTAGATTTATCTTTTCTTTTAAATATCATCACTGTGCATCGGAAGAAAGAAGCCAGTTCGCCGCCGCTGCCGAGTTGTTGACTGACGGGATTTAGTCACAGGCCACCTGAGGACACTTGTGAAATTATGTAGACAGAAACTTGTGCCAAGGTTGCGTACAATCAGTGTATATGCCACCGGGAAAACGAAGGAAAGTTTCTCAGGATGAAAACAGTGTTCGGGACGGTGTTGGAAGTCGGTAATGTTTCGTTTGTGAAATTGTCTAGCGCCATATTGCCATCTCAGAACACGACATGTTTTCTTTCAATTTCTGAAGCTACCGAACTGTCTGTTGTCATAATATTGCGTACGATTCGTCTAAGGGATGCTTGTACTTTAATGGCCATGTTAATGTGCATTACAACATCTAAGCGAAATTGTTTTCGGCTAAATTATTTTCAGTGTTGCTTGGTCGCAATTTTCGTTATGGCAGCCATGTTGAATTTTACTTTATCGGTAATGAGATCCTTGTTTTTGTTTTGACGCCTTCTTACTTCATCTACCCCCCATTCGACATAAATTGTTTATCGTAAGATTGTGCAATGTATTAATTCTTAATATTGACAACAAGTAACGCGGTAACTGCGAGGAGGGCGGGTCGATCGTAAACGCGGATCTTTTGAACAGCCCGGGCGCTGAATCGGATCTGTGAGGAGGTCAATCTGCATGAAGTAAACAAAACTAAATTAGCAGTTTTTACAGTGTCCTCGCTTTATTGTTCGTGATATCTTATCGACAATTTTACCATACCATTTTGTAATAATTCACACAACTTGACAACTTTCTGCCAAGCATTTATTGTAATGTTGACACGTAGGGATATAACTATCACCGTCCACATTAATTTCGTCCCATTACACAGGAACATAAGATCTCCTACTTTACGGATACTGGCATAAATTTGTTCAAATTTTTCATTACCTGTTATATTTCAATCGTGTCATACTTATCCACTAATGTCATGTGTAAGAGGATATTAATTGTAATGAATCACAATGCGCAAATGGAATAATGTTCCACACGTTGATTCAGTAAGAAGGTTTACTGACGGCACTATATATCATAACGGCACTATATCAGCAGTCTCATTTATGTTCTCTGTTACACATTTTGTGACTAGGTTATTATCAAAGTAATTATAGATTTATTGATATAAATATTAAATATGTTATAAAGTAGTTGGATGGCAGTTTGAGTGAATGTTATTTTGTGGCACAGTAAGTTTGTAGTTGGGTTAAAATGACACAGTCAGGTTGGTCACACATAGTAACCCCTTGTCCATAATCATAGGTCTACATTTTACATATGCCTGTGATCAGTTGCATAATGTCAGCTAATAAGATGTGCAAAATATTATGTTTGAATGTGTTTTAACGGCATTGAGAAAACACTTATAAAAAATCTAAGATCACTTTGTGCTAATACTAATTAATCCTTTTTGTTTAACCCTTTCGGGGCGGTGGAGTAGCCTAGTGGTTAAAGTGTTGGCTCGTCACGCCGAAGACCCGGGTTCGA
>VKKT01000317.1:23270-33274 GCA_008038995.1 Haliotis laevigata
GCCATGATATTGCTGGAATATTGCTAAAAGCGGCGTAAAACCAAACTCAGTCAGTCAGTTTAACCCTTTCAATCGAGAAATGGGAGGTGATGTAGCCAAATGGTTAAAGTGTTCGCTCTTCACGCTGAACGCCCCAGGTTCAATTCCCCACATGGATACAATATGTGAAGCCCATTTCTTGTGTCACCCGCTGTGATATTGGTGGAATATTGCTAACAGCAATGTTAAACTTTACTACTGGATCATTTTAGTCAAGGCCTATTCAGTAAGATTAAGTTTTAGTGAGTGAGTTTAGTTTTATGCCGCACTCAGCAATATTCCAGCTATATGGCGGCAGTAAGATTAAGAATGCTGAAACGGAAAGAAATGTCTATCACCATGTGATCCAGAAACCATATTTGTTTGCAGGGTAGCACCATCCACTGCTGAGGAAAAAGGTTGTCAAGAGGAGGAAAATGTCAGCCCAACTTCAACCAGTGCAGAAAGGCGCATACGGCAATCGACTAAGGTCGATGTGCCTGAGGTTACAGGGGATGATGGGAAGGGGACCGCCCCTCAGGTGACCACTGCTAAACGGTCAAGTACACGGGTAGTGAAGAAGACGAGGCGAGATATTAGTCCACAGTGGTCACCTGTCAAGAAGACCTCCTCTGGTTTGTATATATATATATATATGTATTTTTGTGTGGACGATGTGATGATTGCATATGTTTATTCAGTATTTTGTTTATGAGTAGAAATTGGAGTTGAAGATTAGTCTTCTTCCTAACTTTTGGTTTTAACTTTCAGAGAATTTACTCCTTGCTGTAAATTATGCAGCAATAATAGTTTCGGGATACTAACCTATCATTGCAAGCTTCAGCTCTACTACCGAAGTATAAAGAGCCCCTGAACCACATTATTTTCCCTTCTGCCTAGCCCTTTCTGCAATGCTTAAGCCCTAAATGAAGCAAGTCCAGAATTCCTCTGGTTCTGGTTCTTAATCTCTCATCTCTCCGCCGTGTGATTTCAATCTACATTTGAATCCTAACCAGTTGTAATTGTCTGATTCGTTAAATCTGTTCGGCTTTTGATTGGACAGTCATAGGTCACTCAAAGGTTAGCTGACGCGACCTTCTACTAGGGTTTTTGTAAGACTCAGTATAGCAGTGTAACGAATAATACTGATGATAAGTTTACTTAGACTGGTCATTTGCATTACATGTGTGAAAAATATCAGTATTAGTTTTGAGTTGCTTTTGTGCAAATGTGCTTGCAATGTTCACTTTTTATTACTCAGATGTCTGTCACTGTTGTCAACGTTTGTGACATCTTGTGTCCTTCGGGCAGCACAGGAACAGATGTGAATTAGGAGGCTCCTGAAACACCATTTATTCAGGATTATATATTAAGACAAAGTTTAGTTCCCTGGCGGGGCAGCCTAGTGGTTTAAGTGTTTGCCCATGACATCAAAGGCCTAAGTTCAATTCCCCACATGGATACAATGTGTGAAGCCTATTTCTGGTGTCCCCTGTTGTGATGTTGCTTGATTTTTGCGAAAACAACCAAATGACTATACTCACTCAAACCCCAGGTTTAACCCCCAATAGACTGCACCAAGGGAATAGGAATGTATGCACAACACTCAATGTACGACTGACCATCATTACAGATAATTGAAATTGATAATCATTGACCAAATATCGATGAATTATCGGTAAATATTGGGGAAATAACTTTGAGCAAAATTGACAAAGTCCTAAAGAAATGAATGTATTTCAAATAACCATGTGGTGACATGTTTATGCATGGATTACAAACAAAACAGCAACCTGAACATAATTTAGAAGCAGTCCATGAATATAAACCTAATTTTTTGTATTGAGTAAATTAAAACAATTTAATGTATCACAAAAATGTATGTATGATAATATCCATGACACTATTTTCTTATCGAGAATCATTAATATTTTTTCCTATTAACGACCTTTCTGATAATTGATCTTTTTAGCAAGCCCAACCTTAAAGAAACCTCAGTGGAATTCTGTTGCGCTTAAATGTGTTGATATTAAGTGTATCAATACTACGACTGTAACTAGCCACCTATGTGTTTAATATCATAGATACTTTTTGACAGGTGATGCTTGACTCGTCAGTTTTTGAGGTCACAATACAGTTGAACCCCGTTTACTCGGACCCTGTATATCCGGAAACCCCACCTTCCGGACGATTTTTACGTGAAATGAAACTTACCTTCAGTAATTGTACTCGTTTAGCCGGACCACACTTCTGGACCCAGATGGATTATTTTCAAACCATTCCCATAGATTTCCTTTGAAATATGGGTCCTGTAGACCGGACGGAAAGATCTGTGCACATGTGCATGTGTATGTTTACTGCACGACTAAATGTATTCATTGTAAATCTCTCATGGAAGGTGTTTGATGTGAATTGATTAATTACCCATCCATACACTAGGGACGCATGTCACTTCAGTTGTTAGTTAGAATTTGGCAGGTGTGAGATCAAAAAACACATGTTAATAAGTATTAACTACCGTATATTACCGTAGAAATGCCGAATTTTGAGGGGGAAAAAAGCAGTCTGTAGAAGGGGGTCGGCTTATCTATGAGATATAATTTCCCGAAAGTATTTTACAGTTCGTTAGTGTCCTGTCAGGACGATCTTACAGGTTAGTGGTACACCTGCCTGGAACAGCACTGGAAGTTTACGATTACAGCCACTTTGTTATAAATGATCAATAAAATACATATTAAAGTATTGAGTTTAATTTTATATTAATTAAATATTAAATTTATTAAGTTTTTACCTACCTATTTACTCACAATAAATACACAAAAAAAGAAGTCATAAACATAAATACACAAAAAAAGAAGTCATAAACATGACACGTGCCAATGTGATCAGCTGTTTCCTGTGACGTCACATACGGTGAAGAGGGTGATTGCTTCATGTTGTTTTGTCATGCCACACATGCGATACACAAGTACTGATAATAATGGGCCCGATTGCTATTGTTTTGTTGTTTGCACAAACACTTTCAAGGAATGGGAGATTGTCGGAGTAGGGGCTTAATTTTCTTTGTTTACCACAAAACAAACATACGGTAATAAGCGTGTGAAACCTGCGAGTGTTATTGTGGCGGTAATGTTTGATGAGTAAATGATGTATGTTCAGTTTGTTTTATAGTTTATACAGTATGAATGTATTAACGTAATATTGTGGCAGCAATGTTTGATGTTCTGGAGATGTTGTATCAAGGAAATTGGTGAGTTACCGGGTAATACACATAGGTATAAAAGTATAGGTATGACAGTCTCATCATGAGTTCTAAAAGAAAACGTCACGCCTACGATGCTGCCTTCAAGCTGCGAGTTGTCGCTCTAGCCTAGACAACAAACAACAGTGCTGCTGCACGAGAATTTGACGTAAGCGAGAAGCAAGTGAGGAACTAGAGAAAAGAAAAGGCATCCTTAAATGAGATGCCGAAGAACAATAGATCAAGGAGATTTACTTCGTTAAGCTTGAAGATATGCTGACTGAGTGGGTACTGGAGAAGCGACAACTTGGCTTAATCGTATCGAGAAACATGGTTTACCATCGAGCACTGACCCTGTACAAGGCCAAGAAAGAAGAATTCAGCTTGCCCTCGTCATTTAAAGCGTCTTCAACATGGTGTTCGCGTTTCATGAACAAGAGAAATCTGGTCCTAAGGGAGAGAACACATATTGCCCAGAAACTTCCGGATCAGGTGAATACTAAGGTGGATTTATTCCACGCATATGTGATTGAAGAACGGAAGGCGATCAACTACGATCTATCACAAATTGGAAACATGGACGAAACGCCTTTGATATACCTGGCTCAAAGACCATGGATGTGAAAGGATCAAAGACAATTTCTGTGAAAACGACTGGAAATGAAAAGCAACATTTCACGGTAGTGCTGACATGTATGGTGGATGGTACAAACCGTAAGCCTATGATAGTATTCAAGAGGAAAACAATGCCGAAGGAAAGATTCCCGAGCAGGGTTATTGTGGCCGTACATCCCAGGGGATGGATGGATGAGGCTTTGGTGAACACATGGATCGAGGATGTGTGGTGTGCAAGACCAGGTGGCATCCGAGGATGCAAGTCGCTTCTGGTATTGGACATGTTCTGGGCCCATTTGTGCGCGTCTGTGAAAAAGAACTTAGTGGAGAAGAAAACACACCAGGCCATTATACCTGGCGGCTGCACATCACTCCTGCAGCCAATAGACGTGTCCTTGAATAAACCTTTTAAGGTGAACATGCGGAAAAAGTGGGCAGAATGGATGGTAGATGGAGAGCATACATTCACTTAATCCAACACCATGAGGAGAGCGCCTCTACTTACGTTTTACATCCAACTGCCAGATGTATTGTGGTGTTGGCTGGCCATTGTGTTGGGCCATCCCGTTGTTGTTTCAACTTTGGGGGTCATATCAAATATCCATGTACAATTTACATCCAACTTCCAGATGTATTGTGGTGTGAGCTGGCCATCACATGGGGTCGGCTTGTGTACGTTTTACATCCAACTGCCATATGTCTTGTGGTGTGGGGTCAGCTTGTGTACGTTTTACATCCAACTGCCAGATGTCTTGTGGTGTGAGCAGGCCATCGCATGGGGTCAGCTTGTGTACGTTTTACATCCAACTGCCAGATGTCTTGTGGTGTGGGGTCGGCTTGTGTACGTTTTACATCCAACTGCCAGATGTCTTGTGTGGGGTCGGCTTGTTTACGTTTTACATCCAACTGCCAGATGTCTTGTGGTGTGGGGTTGACTTGTGTACGTTTTACATCCAACTGCCAGATGTGGTGTGAGCTGGCCAACGCGTGGGGTCAGCTTATGTGCGAAACATACCATTTTTACACTGATTTCAAGGGTCAAGTTAGGGGGTCGGCTTATCTATGGTAATATAAGGTACATTGTAATTGTACTGTATATAACGTCTTATCAATATGCATTGTCAATACATTTTGCTTGTTTGATCACGTTAACTGGACGCTTCACTATCCGGACGTTTTCCGAGTGTAACCAAAATGTCCGGATAAATGGGTTTGACTGTATATAACAAATAGAACATTAACTGATGGACAGAGGTACAGATAAACTGCGTATCTGCGTAAATTATGCAAATATTTATGGGAAAATTCAATTCCTATTAAGTCTGTTGCGTACATGTATGTTTGAATTTTTGTAAATACTCAATAAATTTGAGCTTACATACATACACACAAAAATGTAAAATCTTAGCTTGTGTACCGGTGAACTTGGCAACTTGCTCTCATTTGATCGTTTCTCATATTACATGTCAAATATAAATAACAAACACGTGAACCAATGTGTAAACTTTATTATATTTTTACAATTAATGGAAAATGGCAAAATACACAACTGAGTGAGGTTGCTACAATTGATTTGGTTACTCAAAGGAAAATTAGGATGCCCAATTGAGATGAACACAAGCGAGTTCATAACTCTATAACCCAGAAAGTTATCCGTAGCTCTGGATGGAGTTACCACCGATGGGAATTGTAGCAGAGTTTGTAAAGGATGAAAACATGAGTGGTCTTCTGATTATTTGAAATAATCATATATTAGTCATCACTTTAAAGTACCAAGTTGCACCATTTTACATGATTTTGCAATTTTCAAATGCAACATAAAAAACAAACAGAGAACCACATAATACTTATCTACTTAAAACCACCTGAATAAGAAAATCTGAAAAATGACACTAACCAAATTTTCTTGATGATTGTTCGTTCGTAATGAACCAATCATCAATTGTGAGATTTCAACCAATTCCCAAGCATAGCAGAACGCAAGGACATAGTGGAAATAGTGGACCCCCCACTGCCTTTTAGCCTTCATTTCAGGTATGAAAGGTTCTCAAACAGAAAAAAAATAATACTTCTAGTGTTAAGCAGTTAAGACGCAGCAGGCATACAATAAAAAAGGAAGAGGGTTAAGAGAACTTTGTATTTCAGTGATTTCATTCATACGTTTCGTTGCATTCATTGAATCATAATACCAGTTTTGTTGTCAGTCTGTAACTTAATACTCAGCTGTAATCATTTCTCCATCCCAGGCATGACAGTGTGGGGTGTCATTTCACCACTTGCTTACATTCTTATCAGACGGTGCATGTTTTAGATATAAGTGGATGTGTCTACAACTGTACACTTGGGTCTGAAAATCGTTCTAGTCATATTTCTTTTCAGGCTTCTTAGCCAATCTCTGTGGACTCCATCTTTTGACTATAGGTGCATTGTTTTCCAGCTTAGAAAATACCAGTTTATTTTTATAAGGTTCAAATTCATGCATAGTTTCATCTGGTTGGCTAAGTAAGGATAAGTGACAAGTTGAAATGAAATTATGAAATGCAGAAATTAGCTACTTGATTCCAATGATCGAAAAACCAAAACTATTCGCAGTCAGCTTCCTGTATTTAATGTGTAGATCCTATGTGCTGTGACTGTAGCAGCATCCAACAAACTGGCAGATGAGGTATAAAATATGTCCCTCCTGAGTAGGGAGAATCATGTATGGCAACTTTTTTATTCCAGCTCATAGCAAGTTACAGATGAAAGAATACATGCAGTTTATTGCAGAGGATATATATAAAAATATATAAATCATTATTGCAGTAAATTGCTATGTGAAATTTAGGCCAATACCCATTACAGATTTTTCCAGCAATTCCTACTGTCACATGACCATCTCCTCCTACCTGGTACCCATTCACTGCTGTGTGAACAGCATATTTTTCAAATGGTTAAAGCATCCACTCGTCATGCTGAATACCTGGGTTCGATTACCCACATGGGTACAATGTGTGAAGCCCATTTCTGGTGTTTCCAGCAGTGATATTGCTGGAATATTGCTATAAGCGGCGTAAAACAGTAAACCATACTCACTCACTTGTTTCAAATACTGCTGGTGATACAACCATGCAGTCTGACATACACCAGTACTAGTCTAAAGGCCTTGTTAAAAAAAAACTGGAGCCAACAGAATCGGTAAATGTTTGCATAGCAACATCTTCTCAAGAGGTCTTATTCCAAGAAAAAATCCAATAGTATGGGCATTTTCTGTGACTGATAGTTCACGGAACAAAATGAGTTTTCCATACCAAATATCCCTGATTTAATATTTGCCTTGTGAAAACAAGGCTACTGCTACGATCTCAAGTAAGGATTTCTGTAGATTGAAAAAATCAATAGGTGTGCAATCATGGCAAGTGGAAGAATGGTTCCTAGCCACTTGCTGGGTCTTATACGTCAGCCGATCAGGTGTGGCTGCCAGGTTTGTATACACACAGGAATGACTTATATCAGGCAATTACCTTAATGGAGAGGAATGTCATTATAAAGATCATTAAGGAGATTAAGGATGCCTCCCATGCTTTAGGTTGCATGCTATTGATTTTACATGCACAGGGTGATACCAGTATTCTGTTTGAGCTGAGGGGGTTTGAATGTTTTGAGGTATTGATGATAATATGCTGGTGTTGAGTTTTATGTAAGCATTGTAAGGACTAACCAGTCTAAAATTACTGTGAAAGTCACATGTCTTTTCAATGGCCTTTTAGTTGAGGGTAGTTTTATGCAATGGGCAGAGGTACAGATAAGCTGTGTATCTGCGTAAATTACACAAATATTTACGTGAAAACTCAATTTTTAACTAATCCTGCACTACTTACTTCCTGCACTTATTGCTTACGACTCGAAACGTGGCTGTGCCAGATGATTGATGTTGAAAGCGTAGACTGCGATCACTTCCTGGACTCGGGTAACATCAGTCTGTGCACGCTTCACCGGAAGGTGACGTCAGCCACCTCAGATTATTGCTTTTCGCAAGACGTGTGGTTTGCCAGCTCACCTGATTTGTATCCTATGAATTGGGTGTCTTTCGGGTGTTTTCCTTTTGTTTTTCAGAGGGTGTAGATATTACCCTTCCGTTTCTTTTTTTGTAGTACTGTTGTAGTGATGGTGTTTGTGTTAAACACGATGGTTTTCATCACTATTATCGGTCACTTCGCCATTCAGAACACGTGGCATCGATGTATTCGTAGTGGCTTGTTCTTGGTTCATGCTTATTTGTTATACAATAGTATTATCTGTATATTAAGCCTTAATTCTGGTCTTCAGTTTTTGTCAGTATTTGTGAGACGTTCTCAATTATGCTGTTTCCCTGTGTGTTCCTCATTACTATTGTAATGTTTTTCACCGTGTGTTTGCTGGGTTTTCTGCTATGTTGCAGTTTCTATACGGCACACGCTGTATAGTTTGTAAGGCGGGGTATCTCATAAGTGCCTTCATTCAGACTGTTTGAATTGCACTTTTCTGTGTTTTTCCCCATTTTTCACATGAATGAATGTGCTTGTTGCGCTTTCTTAATATATCATCTTAACACCTCTTTTTTCGCCTGTGAAGCGCCAGGTCCAACACCGATGTTGCCTATGGCAAGCACCCAGATACTTGCCACACCACTGATGTCCACCAACTCTAGGGTGTCTGGCGCTACCGTTTCCATTCTCCAGATTGCTGTTTTCAGAGTTTCCATGGCAGGCGTCATACTCCTGATGCCTAAGATCCCTGCGTCGTACGCTCAGCAGTCACTGGATGTTTCGACATCCATTCCACACTTGACCTAGTAAGCAGGGACTGCAGCGCCTGTACGGCACATCTACCATATTGACTACGACCTCGACGTTTAGCAGTTGGTGTCAGCGTCTCTGTCACCATACCTACCTGTTCAAGCTTCGTTCCTGACTACAGCAAATATATGGTCTACCTGATTCAGAGCCTGTATGGCGTTTCCACCAGATCCAGCACTTGTATGGTGCCTATAACACCATACTCACTTGCTCAATCCAGCTCCTGTCCGGCCGTTCTACCAGATATAGCGCCTGTACGGCGGCTACAAAACAGCGCCTGTCCATTTTTTTTCCACTAGATATAGCGCCTGTACGGCTCTACCAGCTGTACGCCGCCTCTTCGAGATCCAACCCCTATACCATCATACTCACTCACTCCAGTGTCTTGTCCGCCTTTTCTACCAGATGCAGCGCCTGTACAGCGCTACCAGCTGTATGGCGCCTCTACTAGCTTTAACGCCTGTATGGCACCTCTACTAGATCTAGCACCTGTACAGCGTTACCAAGTGTATGGTGCCTCTACTAGATCTAGCGCCTATAAACCCATACTCACTCCAGTAGGCAGACACTGCGATGGAACAGTGTTGGACTCTGAATACTGTGTTCCAGCGGTGTTTTTGCCAGATTCAGTGCCATTATATCGTGTGCCTCCAGTGTTCCACATACTGTGTCACTACCTCCAACATAATTCAAGGGTTCGGCAGCTATTGGTTGCGCCACTGTCTCCGATGGCCCCTACGTCGGGAGACGAACACATCTTGCCCTTGGAGACTTCAACTATTATGGCGCCTAAGGCCGGGCGTGACGTTTACGCAATCCCTTGTCAAGAAATTAAGTGCATGACAGTTTTATACAGGGCGTCTTACAAGGCGTGAGTCTCAAGGGATGATGGCCCTTGACTTGAAACTCACACGGATGTTTCATCCTATCACAAACTTAGCTTCCGCTATTAACACTGTCTCTCCAGACCTGACCTGAGATGAATCCGTACAGGATCGTCACGTTTCTTCTATGATGGCTTTGTAGTGGATGGTCCTCGCTGTCCTTTGCGAACACTTATGGGCAGATCTTGCCAATGCATGTGTTATTATAGGTCAAGGACTTCTCTCCCCTTTTTCCGGTTGGGATTCAAAGTTTCAGTGGAATCTATCTGTCCAACCCTTGTCCTTGATTATCATATTTAATAACGAGTTCAAGGATGTCTTTCGAACAGTGTGCGACTTTCCTCAGAGGGTGATAGTGTTTGCGGCTTTCCAGCAAGTCCAACATCCCTCATCACATGAATCCAGTACCTACTCTTGCCTCGGTGCCAC
>VKKT01000317.1:218248-232386 GCA_008038995.1 Haliotis laevigata
ATATTGCTGGAATATTGCTAAAAGCGGCGTAAAACTAAACTCAGTCAGTCAGTCAGTCACAGAAGGAAGAAAGACGTACTAACATTTCCACCTTATAGCATGAATGCATTCCAATAGCTATATTTAGCATAAGAAAGATGTTAACGGTTAACTGTTTAGTATGTTGGGAGATACTATTTCTCATAATCATTAGTTTACAAGTATCACGAAGAGTTTGTGTTTCTCCAGTCAGTCCAAAATACGGAGGGTGAGTTTTGTTTGTTTTTGTCAACTGTTGCAATTAAGCCCACCCCTACCCGCAAAATCCATCAGTTACCATCTGTCTTAGATGAAGATAGAGTACCGACCCTTAGAATGGGGCTAGTTTATTTCTAGTGAAGCGACAACGTTTCACAAGTAACATACATATCAAACAAGGACAGTTTGTAAAAGATATTGTACATCTGAGAAGTCGAAGAGAGTCCAAATTAAGCTTTGGAACCTGGAAACACAATGTTGGGTTAATGGACACAATATGTCACAACACACAACTCAAAATATACATTGGAAAGGTGATGATGATATAGATGATGATGATGATGATGATGATGATGATGATTGTGATAATGATGTTTCGTGAGGTCACAACCAACTATATGTAGAAATAGGCAAAAAATAACATCTTGTGTATTTTGATAGGTGCTTTCCAAACAGGAAAAATACAAGAATGGCATATAAAGAAATCCACATCAAAATAGACTTCGTGAAAAAGGTTGGAGTCACTCGTTCAGTAAGGCCACAACAAGCTATATCTTTCTGTAGCCTCTACCTAGATTTGAATTTAAATACCATTGTTTGGCAAGAATCTGAGGCCTTTATCTAATGACAATGGGATGCTGCAGTACGATTAATGTAATTTGATCTATAACGATGGTCGGCTGTTGTGCTGAATTCTACAGGGTGTTGCATCAAACAGAATGCTTTAAGTCCCATGACAGCACATCAAACAACAACAGAGTCTGCCACAGAAGCGAGGGTTGTGATATACCACCACGCGACAACCTTACATATGAGCACAATTACATGGAGGTACATATGAACAAAAGTGTTCTTTGGCAACTTGTGTGAACATTTTAGGATTAGATCACCTAGTAGTTTCTTCTCGGAGTCGAACTTTGTAAGGACTGTAACTTGAGGTTGTACACTTTGTAAGGACTGTAACTTGAGGTTGTACACTTTGTAAGGACTGTAACTTGAGGTTGTACACTTTGGCATACCATATTTCCAGAAGAGCCAGTGCCCAACTCATCGTTGCTTGGTCTGGTCCATTTTTGTACCGAATTTAAAAAAAATACGTGAAGCTGAAATTATTTGAACATGATTGACACGCTGCTCTTTTTAATGCCTAAAATGTAGATTGTCAAGATATCATCTGGGCAGGAGTAAAATGATTCTATGGCATAGTCGTTGAGAGTGGCGCCGTGCTTGACTTCAGGGATATCCTAAAACTGACTTCAAAAGGTTTCTAGGATGATTGGGGAGTAATGGTTGCTGTCTGTTCTGATCACGTTTACACATGTATGTTTTCTTACCCGGAGTGTCTTCTTACAGCCACACTGTCCTCAGTTCAACACCACACAGCTTGCTTTAAGAACGATGGTCCATTTCTTTCGATCACACTATCACATTGCACACATTCAAAATGTCCTTTTCTCAAACACACTCTCTTGTGTTATAGTCCTTGCTTACATTGTTGAAGTTCCTATTTGCTTTCATGGAAAATTGGTTTGTCCTTGGCGCATCTTGCACTTAACAATAGATGCACAGATTGACACCAGATATTTCATAGTCAGCTTGTCCTTGACACCAGCTTTTGAAATTGAATCAGCTTGTCCTTAACACACGATTGGTAATATTCAGCTTGTCCCTGATACCAGATTGTGAAAATTCAGATTGTCCTTGACACCAGCTTTTGAAAATGAATCAGATTGTCCTTGACACAAGGTTGTGAAAATTCAGCTTGTCTTTGCATGATACCAGTTTTTGAAAATTCAGCTTGTCCTTGACACAAGATTGTGAAAACGAATCGGCTTGTCCTTGAAACAAGATTGTTAACATTTAGCTTGTCCTTGACTCAGGATTGTGAAAATATAGCGTGTCCTTGATACCAGAATGTGAAAATTTAGCTTGTCCTTGATACCATATTATGAAAATTCAGCTTGTTCTTGACATGTGATTGTTAACATTCAGCTTGTCCTTGACACAAGATTGTGAAAATATAGCTTGTCCTTGATACCAGATTGTGAAAATTTCGATTGTCCTTGATACCAGCTTTTGAAAATGAATCAGCTTGTCCTTAATACCAGACTGTGGAAATATTATAGCTTGTCCTTGATACCCAATTGTTTATAATCAGCTTGTCCGTGACACCAGATTGTGAAAATATAGCTTGTCCTTGATACCAGATTGTGAAAATTTCGATTGTCCTTGATACCAGCTTTTGAAAATGAATCAGCTTGTCCTTAATACCAGACTGTGGAAATATTATAGCTTGTCCTTGATACCCAATTGTTTATTATCAGCTTGTCCGTGACACCAGATTGTGAAAATATAGCTTGTCCTTGATACGAGATTGTGAAAATTTCGATTATCCTTGATACCAGCTTTTGAAAATGAATCAGCTTGTCCTTAATACCAGACTGTGAAAATATTATAGCTTGTCCTTGATACCCAATTGTTTATAATCAGCTTGTCCGTGACACCAGATTGTGAAAACATAGCTTGTCCTTGATACCCGATTATTAATAGGCACCTTGTCCTTTATATAACAATGTTAATAGTCAGACTGTCATCGATACTGCATTGTTGATTGTCAGCTTTTCATTTACATCATTGCCAAAAGTCTTCTTGTCCTTAATATCAGATTGTTAATATTCTTGATTGTCATTGATACCATATTGTTAATAATCAGCTTGTCCTTGATCGTTTTTAGCAAACGCGTCCTTGACACTATATTGTTAGTCAGATTGTATTTTACACCAGATTATCCTTGATACATAGTCCAGATCTCGCATTGAAATATAATCCACATCTCCTTTGATGAATAAACCACATTTAGCCTTGTTAACAGCTCCGTAGCTGTAAACTTATCCTTGACATATGGTTAGTAGTCAGTTTAAAGTTACGTCAGACCATGCTTGAGACAGAGTAATCACATCTTACCTTGGTGGAAGGTGCGCTAGTCTAAGCTTGCCTTTGGTATCAGAAAGATGGATGGCAGACGGTACATGGTAGTTCAGTATACACAAGATGTAAATGGAATCATCTGCTTGTAGTCAATGGAGAGACACAAAAATGGCAATATTGAGCTGATCGTTGACACTCGTATTATTCTTGGCACATGTTCCACATATTGTCCAAGACGTCAGTTACTAGGTAATGACATTTTCCTTGACACATGCTTCACATCTTGCCCTTGATATCCGATACTTATTAATTCACTTTGCCCTTGGCACATGCTTCACATTTTGTGTTTGACAGCCGACACTAAGTAACCACATTTTCCTGGACGCATGCTTCACATTTTATCCTTGACACAGGTATATGGTATTGACCTTGTGCTTGCGTGGCTAATAAACCACCTTGTCCTGGTTATTTTGTATTCACCACGTCCGTGGCACATGAAACAACATTGACACAAAAAAAACAACTTGATCCTGACACAAAATAGATATAGATAATGTGTTTGTTGATTAGTATTCAAAGAATTCCCTTAAACACAATCAGAACTAACGAAAAGTATAAACCGAACTTTCATAGATGTGTAGAAAAAAGGTTTAGCAGTGTGGTTTGAACTTTCAGCAGGGAATGCCATTGTTAGCTACACGTCAATGACAGAGTATGCTTTCTATCACTGCTTCAGGACAAACACTTTTTGCTCAGGAAACAGAAGTCGAACATTTTTCCAACAAAAACAATATCGTCGACACTCTGCATCACCAGCAAACAATTTACTTTTAATGGAAAACCTGAGGCAACATAATTGTTTCCGAATATTGCACGCAAAAATACGTTCATATTAAATCCTGTTGTTGCAGTCATCCTGTTGAACATTGTCTCAAGGTCGCTTCTGTCGTCGATGACATAGGGGCTGCTGTGGTGGTCTTCTGATGATGGTGAAATAGTGATGTCTGATGTTTGATGTTTCACATCCACAAGTGGCAGATACCAAGCGAGTCGTTCAAGTATCGTCTGATGGCGTTAGACAAACGTACGTGTATTTTAAAGAAAACTCAACGCGGACCGCTTTAGATGTTCTAATTACACTTGCAAGCTGTCTGTCCATTACCAGTATAGTCGCCCTTCACACATTAGCACCGAGACTAAACGAAACCGTAATGATATCATCTGTGCATTAGTTCATTTTCACACCTCTTTAGATTGTTAATGTCGTCTGCTCTGCCGCAGTCTCGGGAATACCGAGACACAAAATCCGAGCAGATCTTACAAGGAAGTGAAACCTTTTATACATTGTCCGTCTGATAACCATACGCCACCAGTAGAGAAGGACCCAGTGTAAATGAATTGTGCATTTACTTTTGACATTGAACATTGTACGTCTTACATACAACAGGAATCCAGTTTAAATGACAAGGAAATGAGCATCTTAAATATTTGTAAATTATTGTTAGTTCAGTCATTAGAACCGATGTCATGACCAGTCACTGAGCATCATAGGATGTCGTCTGCACATCCTATGTCTGCTCCTCACAAGAGGACCAAGCAGATCTGACCTGTGATTGAGCATCTTTGGGTGTCGTTTATACATTGTGTGTCTGTTCCACACTCGAGGACCAAGCTGATCTGACCTGTGATTGAGCATCTTTGGGTGTCGTTTATACATTGTGTGTCTGTTCCACACTCGAGGACCAAGCTGATCTGACAATTGATTGATCATATTTTGGTGTCGACTACACGTCGTCTGCCTGCTTATCAGACGAGGACCAAGCTGATCTAACCGGTTAATGAGCACCTTTGGGTGTCGTTTATACACTGTGTGTCTGTTCCACACACGAAGACCAAGCTGATCTGACAATTGATTGAGCAACTTTGTGTGTCGTTTATACACTGTGTGTCTGTTCCACACTCGAGTGACCAAGCTGATCTGACCAGTGATTGAGCATCTAAGATAGTTATTTATACATTGTCTATCTGTCCTACACACGAAGACCGATAGATAAAAGTCAGGAAACACACCCCCAGAATCCAAAGGCACAGGTATGTGTAGAGACCAATGATTTGTATAACTGTGAACATGTACACTGTCCGGTCGCACCAGTTGCTAGGGCGATGGAGCTGCGGCGAGTATTTAGGCTCCCATAACATGAACACCCAGTAGGATCCGAGGACTTGCCACACCAGGAGGAACGTGTTCAACAGATAGTTCATCACGCGGTACGTGCGTGACGTCAGAGCGGCGCTGTCACCTACGTCATAGAACGTGTCAGCACTGTCGGCTTTCCGAGACTGAATCGCTCGCCATAGGTTGATGGTCAGCTTGAGCATGCCGAAACACCCGCCCACTAACAGGTAGACCGGAATCCGAGGTTCCAAGGGACAGTCGTTAAGATACTTCACACCTGAAGAAGACCAAAAATAGTTAGTGATAAGTGAGTGAGTGCGTCTGTGAGTTCGGTTCTACATGTATGCAGCTCTTAGCAATATTCCAACAATATCCCGGCCGTGGACACCGTAAATGAGCTTCACATCTTGTGCCGTGTGGTGAATTGTAACCCAATTTTACTCATTAAGTCCCGTGAAGATCCGGGTTAAAACTGGTCTTCAGCAATCCATGCTTGTCGTAAGAGGCGACTAACGGGATCGTGTGGTTAGGCTCGCTGACTTGGTTGACAAATGTCATCGTATCCCCGTTGCATAGATCGAAGCTCATGATGTCACTCAAATTAACCTACAGGCTACCTCATTGGTCCAGTGGACCGCCTCCGTGGTGTCATGGTTAGAGCTTCCACGCGGAGAGTGGAAGGTCGCGGGTTCGATCCCTGACCGCGTCATACCAAAATGCGTTAAAATATGGTACTATTGGGTCCCTGCCTGGCGCTCGACATTAATGGGTACAACAAGGACTGGTCGGCTCGGCGTCAGTATAATGTGTCTGAGTGGGGTAAAATACTATTCATGCTTCACTGCGGCATGGTATCTCAGTGGGCTAGCACTATAAAACCAGCTTAAGTCTGGGCTAGTACAAGCAGCCGCACATACCCATACACACACATGCACGCCGTCATATGAGCAAAATATTCTCAAGCACGACGTCAAACCCAATTTCACCTCACCTCATTGCTCCAGTTAGTGGTAATGTATTACGTGACTTGTAATCTGGCTGGCTGTCACCAGATGACAGTCAACATCCAGGGATAATAGTCAATGTTGCGTTAAACCCGACATCAATTTCACAGTACAATACCCCATGAGATAGGGGTAAGAACGGAGCAGATGATTCAAGGCGACTATATTGAATCGGATAGTCACGTTCGATGACCAAGGTTGGTTAAATGCTAAGTTCCTTATATCGATGGGCAATCAGCATAATATCAACCTTTGGTTTGTCAGGTCCAAACAGATCCGGTAACAAACAACACAAAAACCACAATACAATAAGCATCAGTTAACTGTTTGTGTTGTTAGTTTGTTGTTTAGCACTGCATTCAGCAATATTCCAGCTATATGTCAGCGCTAGAGTTGATAATTGAGTCTGGACCAGACCAATCGGTCATCAACATCATGAGCATCGATCTACGCACTTGGGATACGATGACATGTGTCAACCAAGTCTGCGAGTCTGACCACCCGATCCCGTTAGTCGCCTCTTACGGCAAGCATGGCTGCTAAGACCAATTCTAACCCGGGTCTTAATGTGTATCTTAAGTAATGGCACGAGTGAGTGGGTCAACGAGTAAGTACTGTCTAACGCCATAACACTGTCACATCTATATCGATCTATAGTATTGATGGACCGGGCAGACAGGATTGACAGCATGCTAAAAGATGAGGCACCACCATTCAGGTCACCTACTGCTATAGCCCCGTCCTCATCAACGGAAGCCATACGGTCATACAGAAGTAATGAAATTAATCTCAGTTTGTTGTTGAACGCCGCACTCAACAATATTCCAATTATATACACGATGACATATGTAAACCAAGTCAGAGAGTCTGACCACCCGATTCCGTTAGTCGCCTCTTATGGCAAGCATGGGTGCTAAGACCAATTCTAACCCGGGTCTTCATGTGTATCTTAAGTAATGGCACGAGTGAGTGGGTCAACGAGTAAGTACTGCCTAACGCCATAACACTGTCACATCTATATCGATCTATAACATTGATGGACCGGGCAGACAGGATTGACAGCATGCCAAAGATGAGGCACCACCATTCAGGTCACCTACTGCTATCGCCCCGTCCTCATCAACGGAAGCCATACGGTCTAGATGTAAAAGGCTATTATGTATCCCAATAATCATAACATCATAATAATATGAAATTGCAAAGCTGAAACCCTTCAAATCGTTCCAGAAGTTCTGTACCAAAATATATTGCAAAATCAAAATGAAATCAATCAATATTATACAAGTTCCCTGTAAGCAGACACTCTAATGAGTCATGACATTTGGTTAGAAATTATGTAAACATGTCCAAATCTTAGGAATATAATGAACTATGTGCCTCAGGTAATGGAATCGAAGCATTAACCACATGCTCTTCACACATACCACCGGATTACACGCTTGTTAATGATCTATATATGTAACAATGCAAATACTCCACCGAAACGTCTTTTATACCTTTACAAATCTACACGACATTCGAACGAATGCAATGTCATACAGCTGCACCTAAAAGATGCAAATGTCAATGCACTTTTCATAAAAATGTTCAATCGATTACTTCGTCGGTACACACTGCAAGTCTTTTGATAGGACACAATCAGATGGTGCAGCTCGGCCGCCTGATACTGTTCGAAACATCAAATATGCTCTCCTATTTAACGCTATTAGTCTTTTCCCAGCTAATGCTTACTGTTGTTTAAAGAAGCCAGGTTTTTGATGAAAATGAAGCACTTCCTGTATGGCTAGCGTCCGTGACTCTTAACGTATTATGATATCAAATATTGCTCTTTGCAAAGCAAACAGTTCTATCCCCGCTGAAGGAAACACTGCACAAAGGGCAACAGCCCTGAGTGACGATAACGGAGTGTTACATTGGATGTCGTGACTTCATGGCGGATGGAGGAAGTTAGGATTTTAAAAACAAAACAGGAAGGAGGCTTCTCAGAGTACATAATTTCCCCTGGAACCCATGCTTGTTGTATAAATGTTCTCTGTTGGGAATTTCGGTAAAGTATTCATGAAGAGATCCGGTTGTCTAATGACGTGGCTGATTGTATGGTATTGTATCCCAGTTCCGTGGATCTATGCTCATGATATCACTCACTGGATTGTTTGCTTTAGACGTATTTTTTACAGACAGCCGCCATGGTTAGAATACTGCAGATTGTGGCGTTAAATAAGAATGAATTCAGTGGATCGATGCACGTGACGCCCGTCACTGGAAGGTCTGGTCTGGACGCGATTATGTACAGACCGCCAAAGTATGGCAAGGATACTACTGGCTGTGCATAGCGGCAAACAACAAACAAATATAATTATTTGGTTATAGATTCAGTAACTTCAGTTGGTATCTACATGTGTGTCAATCAGTTACACGTGGTATAACTTCAGTAAGCATTAACATCAAACCGTCAAACACATTGAAACTTCATTGTGGTTTCTTGCTGTTGCAAATTTCATGTATTTATTGTACTTAAGTAATTCATTATTTCTTTCAGTAGCATTTTAGAAGTTGGGAAATACAATATAGACAAACTGTATGGATGACAACTACTTTTCCTGCTTGACATTGGTATAAGGATCTGTATCGAAACGCCGCACTAACGAACAAATGAAGTTGTTATCCATAAAATTTGTCTATATTGTACAAACAAATAGCTTGAGTGCTGCTTTAGTTTGAACAATTATGGCACCGTGATAAGACCCATTACAGGAATCCTACGTTACTGTCACCACAAATAGCAGTGACATTACTGACACGGTTAAATCGTTAATATAATTAATAATCTAATAGATTTATCCACTAACTCTATCCCGGGTGAGAGCACATTACACGTCCCATCGGTTGATTATGAAATACGTAATGGCTACACAATACCCGTTCTTTAAAATATTTTTTAACATTTATTCATTATTTAGAAAACTTTCATTTAATTTAGTTACCAAATTGTTCAGAAAACATTAAAAAACCAATGACCTTTACACTGAGAATGCTAACGACTGTTCATGGTCATCAATATTCACTGCCAAGTAAAACCCGTTCTGAAGAATATGTTGTCATTTAATATCCATTAGCTCACACGATTTTCACTTAGGTCCAAAATGCCAACGAACAAGCAATTAATTCGTTTTACCTCACTACGTATTAGAACTCATTTTGTACATTCGGCTTTGTTATGATATAACGCTTGGACAATTTTGTGCTACCAACTTTGCTGATTATTTCTCGGCAAATGCCAAAGTGGTTCCTTTCCCACGGCCAGAGACCGGTTCAATATGAAATTTCAAAGGTAATAAACTAAAAGCAGATAGGGGAGCTATAATGTTTCTTGTGTTTCATCTAATCCCCTGTACTGGATTACAGGCTAGAAAGGTCAATGCCACTCAGATCGGGAACGGAAAGATCTAGGAATATGTGATTACGGTTCGCGAACAGATTGGTGCACAATTCACTGGATTCAGACTGTCGGGCAAGGCATGACGGTCATTTTGTAATCGATTGGCCATTTTGGACAGTTGAAAACAGTCACACAACGTGAAGAGTTGTTTAAGGCCGCAGTCAGAAATATTCATTATACAGTAGCTGGCATGTTGAACAAAAGCGGTGGAGTAGTCTAGTCTAGCTCGTCACGCTGAAGACCCAGGTTCGATTCCCCACATGGGTACAATGTTTGAAGCCCATTTCTGGTGTCCCGCGCCGTGATATTGCTGGATTGTTGCTAAAACTATACTCACTTGAACAAAAGAAGATGTGCTGACGTCACAGTTACTGTTAACCTGGTACATATTTTAAGACCCCAATCGCTGCACTTCCAACCCAACGCTGTATTCTTGCCAAACCTTAGTCGATTTCTTTTGCACTCCAATTAAAACAGTAAATATATCACATGCATGTGCTTATGAATCAACTATCAAATACAGTTATGATACCAGGTCTTCGCGAGAAGGTGGACTTATCCTACCCCATCGTTTCACAAGTCACTAACACATGCAAAGGCAAGTCAATTGTTCGCCTTCAAAAGACGGGTACAAGTCAAAATAAGGAATTGTATCTGACATAATGTTAACACTGCTGCGCCAGATTTGGAAATGTCCTCCATGTGTCAGCAATTATACGTTTTGAAAGCTCTAATGGGACCTTCAATGTTATAATCCTATAAGTAATTTTGAGCAGGAGTTGTATGACGATCTTTGAACTCTTCGATTGCATGTCTGCATTTGTCCCTTGTAATACAGTCCTGTTGAGACTCAATCATAAAACTGCCCTGCTTACGTTTGTTGGCCTAGAAGCCGTGTGACCATTTCACTGGTAGATTGATCACATTCCGAAAGTCAAAAGGTCGTTGGAGATTTTGCAAATAGCAATCCTAATCTATTTTGTTTAAAATAAGGAAAATGAGCTCCAACAGAATTTAATTTAAAGGCGTCTAACACATTCAGAAGTCTATCTCAACAAAAGCTTTAATATTAATAAACAGTAATTTTAGTAAACTTGGTTATTTGAATTTGTAGGCATTGATGTCTAATTGGTACAGTCTATGCAACTGTTTTAACTTGATTATGATCAGCTTGATAGAGTGAGTGAGTTTGATTTTGCGCCACTTTTAGCAATATTCCAGCAATATCACAGCGGAGGACACCAGAAATGGGCTTCACACATAGAATCCAATTGGGGAATCGAACCGAGGTCTTCAGCGTGACGAGCGGACACTTTAACCATTAGGCTTCTCCACCGCCCCTTGATCAACTTGAAAATGTCAGCTTGACGGGCGTAACACATTAGTATTGCTCATCAAGCTAGTGTGCCAGACTTCTGATTGACGCATCTTACCGTTATCCGCTTGATTCGATGCTGTCTCCGCACCTGGGGGGCCAACACCTTGTCCCCACTGTGACAGACAGGAAGGTGAGTGGGGGGTCAGGGGAGATATCGACTGCATGGGAGTGACGGGGGGCAAAGGATAGGATTACCATTCGAGGCAGGAAATTGTCTCGTGAAGGATATGGCTTCGCCAGCTGAAATGTTACCAGACTTCCGGTCCGTTGAAACCACTCGCCGTTATCCTGAGAGCGATTCACACAACAGCTTTAGGAAGGTCTGGTTCGGACGTGTGGTCATCCAATATCAGATAGTTCCCGATCAGAGAAACGGAACCTCGGTGTAATAGGAGTTTTCGTTCGCTTTCCGTATCCATTGCTAATCTAGCGATTACAATCAGTCGTGACCGCCAGGCGTGGAGTGGGGGCACGATGTCTCGTGACACCTAACGTTGGACAAACAGATCCGTTGATGGGTCTAGCAGTAAACTAAGCGTCACTTTAACTACCGGGAGTACCGGGTCCAGAGCGTGTCCGAAATAACTTGTTTGAAACACATTGCATGCTTGATAAGTGAATTGCGTTTTACGCCGCTTTAGACAGAATTTCAGGATTTTAGCTTAATATCGTAGGAAATTCCGAAGCTGTAGATTTTCGATGAATTGGAGCAGTGGGGTATCCGAGTGGTTAAAGCGTTCGCTCGTCACGCCGAAGACCCGGGTTCGATTCCTCACGTGGGTACAATGTGTGAAGCCGATTTTTAGTGTTCCCCGCCGTGATGTTGCTGGGATATTGGTACAAGGGAGGTAAAACTAAACTCACTCACTCACTCACTTCGATGACTCCAGCAAACAAGGTGTGCTGCTGGCAAACGAGAATCAAAATCAGTGCCCCGATCCACAAAGCATTCGCAACGTTACGATCTGTCGTAAGTCTAACATTATACCATATGCTTACGACTGATGTAGCGCTACGTACGCTTTGTAGATAGGGACCCAGGATATTACATAAGGGAAAACAAAAATTATTCAAATGATCTTGTTACGACCTGTCGTAACTCTACATTTTACCATATGCTTACGACTGATGTAGCGCTACGTACGCTTTGTAGATCGGGACCCAGGATGTTACATAAGGGAAAACAAAAATTATTCAAATGATCTTGTTACGACCTGTCGTAACTCTACATTTTACCATATGCTTACGACTGATGTAGCGCTATGTACGCTTTGTAGATCGGGACCCAGGATATAACATAAGGGAAAACAAATTATTCAAATGATCTTGGTACGAATAATAATCGTGACTCTCTGCAGGAAACTGTGACGACGCAGTAACAGGGCCACTCATGTTTCACGTCGTAATTTAGAGCAATAAATGGTCTTTATGTTAAGTGTCGTGAACGAATACAGGCTTATACGTACCCATTGATAACATCACAATAGGAAGTACCATAGACAGCGCCAATATACCGGTCACAAGAGCTGAAATGTAATTAAGTTACAGCTGTAGTATATGAATCATATTGGCACAATGGTTGGGTTGCATTCATGAATCATGCATATTGAAGAATAACTATAAATCGATTCCGTTGTGTGTGACATGTATGCATTAACATATATTATATGTGGGATTACACTTTCTCAGAGAAGCACAGATTCTAGTACTGTTGGGTTGAGTCCCATCCGGGATTCGAACCCATACCCTCAGAGTCAGGCACCTAATCGCCGGCACACAAATTCCCTCGCCTAACCCGCTCAGCCACCGCGACTTCTACAAGTTTCCACCCAACAAAAGTATTAGAATCTGTACTTTACTGAGAAAGTGTAATCCCAAATATAACATATGTTACATCTGAACACTTTCTAAATGGCATTGTGTATTCATGTAAACTATGTATTTTCTCTGTATTAGAACAACGACAACAACATCAACAGAAACAAACGGGACATATATATTTAATGTTTTTGAAACATCATCCTCAACAGCAGCAGCAGCAATAACAGCAGAAACAACATGATTCTCGACATTATTTCAACTATGTAAACATTTAATCATCATCATCATCATCATCATCATCATCATCATCATCATCATCATCATCATCATCATCATCATCATCATCATCATCATCATCATCATCATCATGTTCTTCTTCATCAGTTTCTTCTACAACATTAACAGCTTATGAAGTATTCATTTGAGTACAACAATAGCACACCGGTCGACACTCCATGTATTTCCCCTATTAGAGAACAATTAACGGATATGAAGAATGTCTTTCTTTACGTATATGAGACATATATGTGTATATACCAGGGGGTGGGGGACCAGAAACAGGCATTGAGCATTAAACCATGGTTTTCATAGTGACGAGCGAACCCTTAAACCACAAGGCTAACCAATAGAAAATGCACTATCAGCCAGACCTTTCAGAGCAACTCCGCTGAACAACAAGGGCACTCGTGTTAGCGAAGGTACTCACACTATCAGAAGGTTGTACTTACTACTTTTACATATAACCGAACAGCCCCTGCAGGCGAAGTCGCACGCCCCGTCAGCCTCTTTGTTAGCCTCCTGTAGTTGTAGACAGACGTCATGGCTGGAGTGGGCGCTGGAAAGAGCGGCGTCCCACTCGAGATTGGTCTCGTACAGCTGTCGGTCATCGTTGAAAGACTGCAAAACGAAGACTAATTGTGTGAGTGAGTATTGTTTTACTCCGCTTTTAGCAATATCCATGCAATATCACGCCAGGGACACCAAAAATGGGCTTCACATATTGTACCCTAGTCTGCCATACAGATCCTAAAACAAATATATCCAAGAAAGCCCATTATGTGGCAAGTTTAGATTTCCATAGTTTCTGAAAATGAAGAAATTTTCCGGGCTCCTTTTCATTGTATTGTATTTATTTTTTTATGAACTGTTTTTTTT
>VKKT01000318.1:79181-90940 GCA_008038995.1 Haliotis laevigata
GGGCCATCACAATCAGTAGGTCACCTGGATCATCATCATCACCATCATCATCACCATCATCACCACCACCATCATCATCACATTATCATTATCATCATCATCACCACCACCACCACCATAATCATCATCATCATCGTCACATTATCATCATCATCACATCTTCATCATCATCACATCATCATCATCACATCATCATCACATCACCATCATCACATCATCATCATCATCATCATCATCATCACATTATCATCATCACATCATCATCTGGGCTATCACAATCAGTAGGTCACCTGGATCATCATCATCACCATCATCATCATCACATTATCATTATCATCATCATCACCACCACCACCACCACCACCATAATCATCATCATCATCATCACATTATCATCATCACATCATCATCATCATCATCATCACATCATCATCATCATCATCATCCAAGTCACCAAGTTAAAATGCTCCAAAGTTCATATTTACAAGGGCAATAAAATTTAAGTAAACCTAGAAAAATCCCACGAATCATTTCAAACCCATTTGATGGACCACTCCAAGTCATGCCATGATCCTACACACCATGGTAAAGTTGTCCACCCCATGAAGCAACATTATCGTCTTGAATCGATTCATTATTAACAATACAAAAGTTGTTATTTGTTCAAATTTCAAATCCACATTTGGAAGACTGGGACTTATTCTAACTCACTGAGAGGCTGATTTTAGTCTGCAGCAAATGTCAGGAAAAAATCCCAAATTGGGACTAAATATTTCAAATTCAGCTGTTAAAATCACCAATCAAGTCATAAATTGGTTCCTGTTATTGCAGTGATATCACCAGGAAGACAGAGAAGGAAGTGTTAAGATATGTTCATGATTTTTTCACTGATTGCACTGCAACAATTTAATGTTAAAACACCCTGAATTTAAGAAAATAAATTCCAAATTTTGAACAAAATAATGATCTTTCCAAATATTCCTACTAGTGTTGGGAATTGTTTACAATCTCAGAATTGATGATTGGTTCATTACAACCGATCAATCATTGAAAATAATTGGTTAGCGTCATTTATTAAATTATCCTGGTTATGTTTGTTAATGCACAAAAATATAGAAAAATAAACATGTAGTTCTTTCGGGTTTTTTATTTTACAAATTGCACAAAACGCATTTACAAATTTCAAAGCTTTAAAGGAACATAAATTTCCTCTGCAGTCTTTAAGATAAATTCAGTCATGACAAGGAACGAGCTTGTAGTGCTTATAACAGACAAAACCAGCCTTGTGAAATATATTGTTATTGCAAACAAGTGTTCCAAAATTGTTTGTTTTTCGATTATGAGAAAACATGATCGATTGCTTGGTCGTTTAGTCTTTGCGACCAATCTTCGATTATTTCAAYTAATCGGACCACCACTAATTCCTACCAAGACATTTATGTTTGGAATCATTTCCATATCACAGGAATCCTTAGATCTTATATCTTTACTAATATCTGTATATAACCGTCTCACCTGCAGCTATTCCATATGCATCGTACTTGGAACTGGGTGGAAATATATAGTCCCGAATCCCGATGACTGCCATGCCCACGATGGACACACCTATCCCCACCCACATCTGAGTCTGAAGGTTCCTGGCCAGGAACGCCACGGACAACAGCGAGGTGAAGAAGAGCACAGACCCTGCAAGGGATGCAGAACATGTGACAGGGGTGAGTGGAACAGGCTGGGATATTTATTTATTTTGTGACCTCAGTATCTGGAGTGTTGCTGAGTTTGGCAGTAAACCAAACAATTATAAATTAATTTTTGTGCAAAAGGAATGTTGACAACTTTAAATGCTTAACAGTTATAATTCCATTCGGAACTGGTCCCAAATACCTCACCTAGTTGTTAGAACTGACTATGTCACTACAAGTAATGTAAAGGTTATGAACTCTTTCATGTAAAATATATTTAATTACAAGCCAAATGACATACTTTGCATGAAGCGAATGTGACATATATAATACTCTGTACTGCAATTCTTACAGAGAGAGATTATAAGACTGAACAACAAATGGAATGATATTGTTTCAGTGTTACTGGTGGCCTGCACAATCAAGGGAGGCAACTCTGTAATAACCAGGTGATTATCTCCCCTTGACTTACCTCGCAACATGATATAACTGCTGGAGTATGTGAGTTTCAGTCCAACATACAACATCCCAGTCTTGGCCAGGTCGCAAAGTGCACAGGGAACGAAGATAAACTTGTTCCATGTTGATGGTTCCTGTTCTTGCAGCTGGATAAAGTTGGTCGGAGGTCGAGTCGGTGCCGTTGTTGGCCGAGCCGCTGGGGCAGGTCTGTTCTGTGCGTTGTCTGGGGGTAAGGTTAGTGGGGTGTTGGAGCTCCCACAACGACCGAAGACGATGCCATAGAGGAGAAGGCAGAACAGTTCACCAAAGAACTTGCCACATTGCTGCATGACAAGAGTAAACATATGAGTGAGTGAGTAAGTGAGTGAATTAGGTTTAATGCCACTGCAGTTAAAGTATGGTGTGTCAGTTTGATGGTGGAGCTAAGCCCCAAGAGATGCAAGTTACAGATGTTTAAACTTTGTTGAAACCCATGAGCATGGGTTTTGACAAACCTGGAAACACTCCGAGAGAACTGGCATTTGAACCAATGATCGCAGATTTCTAGCATGCCTTTAAAGCACTTAGCTTAAAGTGCCTAAGATGACTGAGCCATTCGTGCCCCATCAGATGGGTAACACTCAGATGAGATATCACGTCTCTCACAACTTCTGCACCAACAATGATGGGAATATGTTGGGATTTGTCACCATGTCAAAAATACAGCAAAATCTTCATTGCAGGAGGGTAAAGGTACTTGTGGGGATCAAGGGTCCCCAAGGCACTGATGCAGTAATATATTTGATGCAATATGTGTTGAAAATACTGAGGTTAAGGTTGCTGTTGTGTCAATTTGACAAACTGACACCAAGAAGCACCAAGTCAACTTATTCTCTAGTAACATAAAGTGAAACATCCTGGCATTTGGACTCCATATTTTTGCATATGACTCCCTTGAAGTCAGAAATGGAGTCAAGATGACTCCCATACCTGGCCATCGAGGATAATCCCTGGCACTCTTTCCTTTTAACACATATACTCATGTCATTTATCACTCCACATGCCCAAAAGCCATGAGTGTAGAACATATGGTAATTTTAATGTTAATATGGAAAATATGGTTGACATTTTAAGTTCTGCAGTTTACATCAACCATAATCCAAGACTGTCTGTTTTTATCTAAGATGATAATAACTCTGATGCTTTAACATACTACAGACTACGAGACTCTAGTACTAAGATCACTCTGTGGAAATTGTCCAGAAATAAAGTTACTTACTTAAAAATAAAAAATATGTTTATTGACAAAACAAATCCCAAGTGGAGCAGATAATAATCCATAATTTCTGGCTTAGGCATTCCAACCTTGAGAAAGTCTCCTATATAATTTATTCTCTTGGTCTCCGAGGGAGACATTGTTCCACAAGGTAATCCAATGATGAAAATTCCCACACTTTGGACAATTGCCAACTCACCAAGAAGAACGGATGAGCGAATGCATGCTGCTTCTGTTGAGTGAAGGCTGTGGTGTTGGTATGCTCAGCCCACCTGTTGGAAGAACATCAATATATACTACCCATCAAAAGTTTAAACTCACTTAAAACATTCACTATATGTTATGTATGTATATATGGTTACAAAGAAGATGAATTTCTCCACTAACTTGGGGGAAACAACTGCAAACCTTATGCAGATTAATGGCACGAGGATCATGGATCAAACTGCTGAAAAGTATGTGCAAGTATTGTGCATGTGAACAGCTACATTTTGGTGTAAAGTTTTGATAAGAATTCGCCATTATTAACCAAGTTTCATCATTTATTGAACGCATGACAATAATCTTTTCAACGCTATGAATTTGTTTTACAATACATCAGTTCATGTGTAAAAAGCACCTTTAAACAGTATGGAATAATTAGCAAAATTTAGTTTAGAACAGTTGACTGAAGTAAGTGGCTACATTTACACTAGTGAGTGTAAACCTTTGATGGGGAGTATACAACATTAACACATGCCTATACAATGCAGGAAATATTCAGAAATAGAAACACTTGACCTGTCTAGTGGCTACAGAGCATCAACTGATGGAATAACAAGGATGTCCGGTGATTGTGTGGACATATCTAATACAATACTAATAAATAATAATTATAATGTAGTATAGCGCTAGATTCTATAAAAACATTTGCTCAAAGTGCAACGCAAAATAGAATAAACTACTGTACCATTGTTCCGTATCACACTTAACGTAAGTTTAATTTTGGAGGATTATATTGGTAATTCTTGCACAACACTGACAGGGGTGGATTTGGGTGCACATCCAGGGGTGGAAATAACCCATTGCCTGACGCCCGAGTCCAGTGTTTTTTTTCTGCTGGGCAAGCAAATTTGTATATCACGCTATACCGGTGTCCAGTTTACTTTCCAATATTTATTATGTGGTTTATTTAAAAAATCAACAAGAAAACGGCCGGTATAGTGGAAAAATTATCAGGGCAAGTGATTTTACATGTGCCACTGTACCGGAGTACACTAGCAATTTTAAAGATCTTTCCACCCCTGACATCAGTTGGGGGTACCCAGTTGTACTGGGTATACTGTGTAGGTACACTGCTCTATGCTGATACTAGTTGGTGTTGACTTTAATGTATTTTGGGGTGATATTATTCTATATCTCTACTGAGCGAGGTATACCCTCATGCCTCTTATATCAGCTTGCAGCATTTTTCAATAATGTGGGCATTTAATTTCAAACAAAATATTTACTTTGGGACCTATATCAACATTTTAGTTAGGTCATCATTCTCTGTAAAAACATGTAATTTTTATGATAAAATTGATATTTTATCCTTATCCTGAGACGGATATGAATCATGAGATGGAGTCCTCCCAACCTTCCCCTCTCACCACTACGGGAAATAGAGGAAAGTGAGTGAGTGAGTTTAGTTTTATGCCATTTTCAGCAATATTCCACCAATATCACTGGGGCGGTGGGGAAGGTTAAAGTTTTCGCTCGTCACGCTGAAGACCCGGGTTCTATTCCCCACATGGGTACAATGTGTGAAGCCCATTTCTGGTGTTCCCCGCCGTAATGTTGCTGGAATGTTGCTAAAAGTGGCGTAAAACCAAACTCACTCACTCACTCACTAATATCACTGTGAGGGACACCAGAAATGGGCTTCATACATTGTACCCATGATGGGAACTGAACCTAGATGTTTGGTGTGACAAGTGAATGCTTTAACCACGAGGCTACCCCTAGACTGCAGATCAAATAAGCAAGGTTAATATTCTTTATTTAAATTGTAACTTTCTTTATATATACAAGTTCTGAAATTATGTAAATTAGAGTGCAGTTATGCAGAGTGCAGTTATGCGCTTGAAAATTTTTGTGCAGATCATTTAACACTCAAAATTGCTCAGTTTTGTCAGTTATTTACACTGAACTAAGTTTTATTAAATTAATGTACTGGTACTCATTGTCGCTTGACCTGTTTAAAAAACCCTGCAGCAACAGCAGCAGCACTGAGCAGCTACCATCATTGATGCTTGTACTGCAGGAACAATCAGTAAGAAAATTACATTACACCTTGGAATATAAATTACATTCTCTGGAACAAGAGATCAGAAATATGAAGGTGATTTCAGAGGGAGAGTCTGGTCTGTGGAGTGGATGTCTGGTGGAGGAGTTTGTGGGTAAAGGCTTTTGGTGTGGTGGAATGGAAGGTGTCGTCCAGGAGGTTTGTGTGGTGTCTGTCGTTGAGGGTCACAGTGGTAGTGGTGTGTTGTGTTGTGTTGTGTTGTAGTGTGTGTTGTGTTGTGCGGTGTTGTTGTGTTGTGCAGTGTGGTGTGGTGTAGTGTGTGTTGTGTTGTGTGTGTTGTGCAGTGGTGTTGTGTGGTGCTGTGTGTGGTGGTGTGTTGTATTGTGAGTTGTGTTGTGCGGTGGTGAGCGGTGCTGTGTAGTGTGTTGTGTTGTGTTGTGTGTGTTGTGTTGTGTTGTGTGGTGTTGTGTGTGGTGTTGTCTGGATATTACCGTGATATTGCCGTGATCTTGCTAATACTCTCTTGAGATAAGTACCAGCAATGATCAGTCCCACTTATAAGGTTTGGTTAAGTTCTTGAAATATGGGATGTTTGGGTAGTCCTGTGGCTAAAGTGTGTGCTTGTCACACTGAAGGCCTGGGTTCAGTTCCACAAGTTTACAATCTGTGGAGCCAATGTCTCGTGGCACAATTATGCTGGTATATTACTGGAAGTTCCGTTCAACCAGGCTCACTCACTCATTCTTGAAATAAGAAATAGCAAGCTGAGCCACAAATGAAGGTGATATGTGGTCAACCATCAGAGACATGGTTCTTGTTTCAAGAACTTACTAGATGTTATCACCTGTTCACTGGATGTTATCACCTAAAGCTGCTTGTGTTCTGCACTGTTGAGTGAGTGAGTGAGTATGATTTTAAGCCGATTTTAAACCGCTTTTAGCAATATTCCCGCGACGACATCACGGTGGGGGACACCAGAAATGGGCTTCACACATTGTACCCACATGGGGACTCGAACCCAGGCTTTCGGTGTGACGAACGAAACGCTTTTACCACTAGGCTACCTAGGTCCCCCTCTTCACTGTGGAAAGTCACAGTCACCACACAATAGGGTGACACATCGTTCACACAACTGCACAAACTCATGAAAGTCCAAAAGTACAGCATTATTTTCAAACAGGTTTTGCTTCCTGTTCGAATTGTCTGCTTTGTTAAAAATGTTAATTATCAAATGTACTTAATTCACAAGAATGGAATTGAAGTGACATATTGTCAAGCATTTCGATAGGTTTTTAGCATTCTTGAAACACGTTTTTTAAACCTTTCTCGGCAGATCGTAAATGTCAGACGTTCAGACATTGTTCAAACAAACGATTGGGCACAGTGCAGTGTTGCTTTATAACACAGGCTAAAGTACACAAAACTAACTTACCAGCGCAATGCATACATGAACACGACACATATCTCAACCTTACCCTTGTGATAAAGAATTAATGGCTCCGTTGACGACGAAGAAAAAGCCGAAGATGTTGTTTTCTGTGCAAATCGACATGTCTGCTTTTACTCTTGGTCTTCTTCCGCGTTAAAAGACTATATAACTTCCTGGTAACGATTTGTTTCGGGTCTTTCCAGTTTACATTACCCTATAATCTTCTCTCTTCCTTGTCAATGTCAAGACTGTATGGTCAAGTATGGACTGTTGACATGGTGATTAGTTATCAAAATTATTTCGGTTTCACATCGATTTTTGTCAACAAAGTTAAATGAATTCTGGGGTTTTCCTATAACTAAGGGACATAACTCCTGAACGACTCTGTCAATGCCGCGGCCAGTGAACCATCTTGGGCGAGGACAGAAACTCGGGTGCTCACGTCGGGTTGGTACTGTGTGAGACCCTGGTATTCGCAGAACGGGTAGGATGGGGTTCCCGGGCTGTACCCTGCCTAACTTCAACAAATATCTGTTTCACAACATTTTAGAATAATAGTAGGCAGGTTTTGTCTTTGTTCATTCGATCGGAAGAGTGAGTAGGTGAGTATAGTTTTACGCCGCACTCAGCAATATTCCAGTTATATGGCGTCGGTCTGTAAAACCACCGAGTCTGGACCAGACAATCCAATGATCAACATCATGAGCATCAGTCTACGCAGCTCGGATACGATGACATGTGTTCACCAGGTGGTCAAGCCTGACCACCCGATCCCGTTAGTCGCCTCTTACGACAAGCATGGGTTACTAAAGATCAATTCTAACCGGGATCTTCAACTGTCTCGATGGGAAGAAAGACGAAAATACCCTGTGAAGTTTCACATATTTTATAAGCGATATCTTCCTGACGCATATCCACTTTCGACTTACTATAAATGATAACATTTAAACGTTTGGGGGAAGGGGGATTACATTTACTCAGGAAAAGTACATGTTGTTACATTTGTTAGGTTGGGTCTCATCCGGGATTCGAACCCACACTCTCAGGCACCTATATTAATCGCCAGAACACAAGTCTAACCCACTCAGACACCTATGACTTTTGCCATATTTGATTACCTTCTAAATGACATTGTGCTTTCCTTTATTGATTTGTTTTAATTCGATCTCATTTTTCCAGTGAATGCTAGTTGTAAAATTGTATAATACTTGTATTTCAGTATGTTGTCTCCTTCCCGAAACATCCGAAGTGTGCGCTGAGAGGGTAAAAGAGAAAATTATTTCCCTTTAACATGAGCCAGGATGTGCTGATCATTGCGGAAACCTATATATGACTTGGTCTGCTCTGGTTCTCCTACGTTTTAGCTAACACCTTGTTTCAGTATGAATTGTTTGAATTGTTGTTCAAAGAGGAAAGGTAACCCTTGCCACTCGCTCACTCTGAGTCTCCGATTTTGTTTTGACTTACATATATGTATATATAGGTATTAAATCGTTTCGATTCGCTGTGTTCAACTGTGTCATTCGGCTGTTGTGGTGCTGGGTTGTTGACATGGAACCATACTTGAGGATTTTCACCAAAATGATAAACGCATACGACTTGCGTACCTTTGGATTTTTTCTACTCTCTGCACTAAAATATTGTAAAAGATATTATGTGTGTTTTCTATTTCTGTGTGCCTGAGGCCTAGTAACCTCCACGTTAGGTGTACCTGAAACCTGTTATGTGTCTGATTTGTAAGTTGTTTAACGTCGCAATATTCCAACTATAGTTTGGCAGTCTGTAAATAATCGAGTCTGGACCAGACAGTCCAGTGATCAACAACATGGGCATCGATCTACGCAATAGGCTTATGATGACATGTGTCAACCTAGTCGGTAAAGCCTAACCACCCGATCCCGTTAGTCGCCTCTAAGGACAAGCATGCATGGGCTGCTGAAGATCAGTTCTAACCCGCATCTTCACGAAACTGCTGAAGAGGAATCTCAGATGCCCCCTGGTTTCGTTTCTAGGTTACTCAGCACTGTTGGGGCGGTGAGGTAGCCTAGTGGTTAAGGTGTTCGCTCGTCGCGCCGAAGACCCGGGTTCGATTTCCCACATGGGCACTTCACAATGCGTGAAGCCCATTTCTGGTGTCCTTCTTCGTAATATTGCTGGGATATTGCTAAAAGCGTCGTAAAACTAAACTCACTCACTCTCAGGTCCGAGCTCGTGGGTTTTATCAAAGCAGTAAACGCCAAAGACCCGCATCGTCTCTGGCTCTCCTACCACATCAAGCAAACAGGCCGTGAACTACTGTTAAGTAACAGCTCTGCCATAATCCTGTCTGAACTTGATTTCACCTATGATGATCTAGGAGGTTAGAGGAGTGGTAAACGTGGTCTTGTGATCACTTTGTGTGGTACTACACCAATCAGATATAATCGATACTCTCTATTCAAGGTCAGATGCCAGACATCTACACACAGTCATGTCCGTAAGAAATTACTGTAATACGTTTTCCAGTTAACTTTGACTATACACTCTACGATTATTTGCCAAAATTCAGTTAAAGATGTTTTTGTTTCAAAATCTTCCTGCGAGTGAATATCCTATTATGTGTTTGCGTCGACTGCATTAACATCAAGGCGCCAATATTTCATTACGATCATGCTCATGCTGTTGATCACTGGATTGTCTGGCCCAGGCTCGATAATTTCCAGACCGCCGACATATGGCTGGAATATTGCTGAGTGTGGCTTTCAACACCAACCAACCAACTTTTATAAACAAACGAACAAACAAACAAACAAATAGCTGCTTCACCGGGAGAGTATAATATTAGACCAGTTTCTTATTAGGCGTTGCTTCCACAAGCTACCTGCTATCATGCCTGTCAGAAGTGGTGGACGTAAGGTCAGTTGCAGGATATATTTTGAACGTTATATCATGTTGCTTCCGTTGCTGTGATTTAAATACTGCCTGTCTTCTAAACAAGTCTGGCCCAGACTCTATATTTTACAGACCACCGCCATATAGCTGGGATCTAACTAAGTACGGCGTTAAACAACCAACCAAACATTATTAATATCGCGACGGGTCACGCCAGAAATAGGCGTCACACATGGTTTTCCCTAGACTAAGGCTTAGTCTCTGAATATATAGAATTTTGATAGTAACAAACAAGCCCATTTATATTAAAAAGGAGCCCTAGGGAGACCAGATATTCAGAACCTGAGGAAATCTAGACTCGCTTTATTTAGGGCTTTAGCATCGCAGAGAGGGCTTGGCAGTAGGGGAATTAATGTGGTTCAGGGACTGTGAGACAGACTAGCTTCTCCCGTGTGGGGAATCGAACCGAGCGAACACTTTAACCACAAAGCCACCCAACCAGACATCTACTGGAAACGGAGACTGTTTAAAGTGATGTTTGTCAGAGCCAATGTTCCAATGTGTGATTTTGTCGTTGTTTTGTGTCATTGTTAACGTTTTGTTTCAGTGTTGTTTTAGGCTGAACCCAGCAATATTTAATCTTTATCATAGCGACCTGAAAATAACCTCATATGGTCCAGGCAATTCAGTGATTGAGCATTGTTTATTGTGTAACGCCGCGCTCAGCAATATTCCAGCGATATGATGGTGGTCTGTAAATAATCGAGTCTGGACCGGACAATCCAGTGATTGATATCATGAGCATCGGTTTACGCAATCGCGGATTGGATAGCTAACTTTGCTGGGGATATGATGCCTCTCTCAGAGCGTAAATACGACATATGTTCAAAATGTATTTCTTTAATTCAAAACACGGTGTTGCGAACAATTGGCTCTGTATGTTCTCACGTCAGTCTGAATTCAACAACAATAGCGGGACAAAGATAGGCATCCGGGAATCTAAAAAAAATACGTCATCCTCGTATACGTTCATCCTTTGTTTGCGGAAGAATATGTTACGTCAACCTTGTGTCGCCTCGGGCCCAAACAGGTCGGCATGTTTTCGATCAAGCTGATGAATCATAAAATCAGATTGATGGGCTGTATTCGAAAAACAAAATATAGCAGGTCTTTCTGGGTCTAGACAACAAACATATTCACCATTTTATAAAACTGTCGTTATTTTGTAAAGGTTTGTTTTTTTTTACTTCGTCAAGAGAAAACATAAAAGTTTAACAAAACGTCAACAAAGAAGGATCCCAATATGTGGAGGAGCAATTCCTTCGTTACAATAGGAGTAGACAACCCCGTCATTAGGTCTCGCTGTAGGTTCAAGCACTTGAAGCAAGTGATAGACAGAATATGGATGTAGAGGCGTATGCAAGTGTGAGCAAGTGGTTTTACAGTCCACAGGATTAGTTGTTGGTTGGTTGGTTGGTTAATTTACGCCGCACTCGGCAATATTCCAGCTATATGACGGCGGTGTATATTTAATCGAGACTGAACCAGACAATACAGTGATCAACAGTATGAGCATCGATCTACACAATTGGGACACAATGACGTGTCAACCAAGTCGGGGCCTGACCACCAGATCCCGTTAGTCGCCTCTTACGACAAGCATGGGTTGCTGGAGACCAATTCTAATCAGATCTTCACGGTTTCCATAGGATTAGGGTTGCAATAACGTGAACTAAACAATGCTTAAGGTCAGAGTATGAACACGTTAACAAGTGTAGCCTGTAGCTTTAACGAAAG